>JAUELU010096605.1:0-12392 GCA_032357145.1 Evasterias troschelii
ATGATCTGACAGGAGTTGGTGTCACTGACATCTGGATTGGAATTTCAGGTATAACAAAATGTCTCCATTAAACTGCATGGCCCAATTTCGTTGAGCTGCTCAATGGCCGACTTTTATGCTTACTGTGCAATTTCTATTTCATAGCACTACCGACTTTAAGCACAGGAAAAGGCATGCTAATCTTCCTGTGCTTACTATAAGTAAAATAATGACGTAACACATGTTAAATTCTCAAGCTGGCTGCCTAATTGTCTTGCTAATCTGTGAAAAATGCTTGCGTTTTAGCAATTTTTTAAAACTAAAGTAAGCAATTCTATGAAATTGGCCAATATATCATCAACTGTAAAGACCAAAGCACTGCTGTGACAACGTCACAAACATGCAGTTTTAATTGAAAACACAAGACCCTTAAACTTTATCAAATTTTAAACAAAAAAGTTGTACCACCTCAAATATATAAAATATAAAGAAATAAAAAAAAATAAAAAAATGGGCAAAGGAATGGGCTATAGCCTTTGTTGAAATGTACTTAATTAGTCATGAAAATACTACCTTATTGGAGTAAAAAATTCATCATGGAATAGTACACGACCCCCTGCCACAAAAAAAACCCATCAACAAACAACAATAAAAATGCAGTGCAACTTTAAAACTTATTATGCAGTCTCCTGTCCTTAAAAAGCAAACCGGAGAGCACCTGATGAGTCTTTTGTTTTTTTTGCTATGATGTTGTTAGATTACAGCTTGGATGGTCAGTTTGCATGGGTTGATGGGTCATCGGTTTCTTACAATAACTGGAATCCAGGAATGCCTGAAGACACATTGAACCAACCAGACTGTGGAACCATCTACCTCGGTAAGTTGTTCTAAGTATTAGTCAAATATGATTAAAAAACACACAGCAAATCTTAGTCTGTTTGCTTCTAAAAACAGTGTCAGGTCTTTAGCTTTCATATGCTATGTAATTTTCCTTTTATGATACTTCTAAGAATGCTATTTGCCGCCAAGAAGAGTCTAGTGTTAAGTCAATAGGATTTTAGGCGGAAACAGTCATAACAATCTTGACAACGGAACAGCTAATAAATTGTTAGTTTCACTAAAATTGTTTTATTTATAGATTGATTTTGTAATATTATTTGTTGACTTAAATTTTTTTTAAACATTATTGATTTATTTTGTTTTATTTCAATATGGCCTCTGTCAAAACACTTATTTGGGTCCCTTTAAGGCTAAATTGTTTACTTTAATTTTCTTTTTACTTGTAGGCCTACACCAAATACCACTGGGCCACCTAGGATACCAGTCGCCAGTTGGTTACACAGTAAAAGTAAGGGGGGAAATGAAACAAATCACCTTATACTATTATACTATGCAATTTGACAGAAGCTTCAACACATTCTTTGTTTTCCTTTTTTCTCTTCCATAGGTGACAGTGCTGCACGATGGGACTCGGCAAACTGTTTTCATCTTCAGTCATTTATTTGTAAAGTCCCAGTGGGTAAGTGTACAGATAAGTATTATCATTATTTTTTAATGGCAGGTATATTTTGGGTTATTGTCAAAGACAAATATCCTCACTTGGTGAATCCAAACATTGCATAAAATAACAAAGCTATCAAAAATTTGGCTCGAATGGTCATTGAAGTTGGTAGAAAATAATGACAGAAATAACCCTTGTTGCATAGAATTGTGTGCTATCAGAAACCTGACCAAGGCTTCTTGCCTGACGACTTTCTAAAATTCAAACTTTTTTATGAAAAATTACCTCTTTCTCTAAAACTACATTACTTAAAATGGGGTTGTTTTTAACAATGTCTTAGTTAATGGCTCTCCGGTGCTCTTTACCAAGTAAGTTTTAGTATGGTCATTAACTTGTGAAGTAATTACTAAAAGTACACCCTTCCTATAAATAATCTTGTATTTTATGTGTAAATTTTGACAAACAAAATGGAGGGAAACATGCATCAGGTACATCACTCCAAAGGAAATGCAGTTGGGATGGCCTTATTTTGTAGGCATTTTTTTTATTATTTTGAGTAAAGAGTGAGAGCAGATTACACTGTTGAAACACGTACCTACTTGTTTTTCCTCAGGTCAACAAGTGTTCCCGCTGGATCCAATGTCTGGTAAGCACACGTACTATCACAACCTCTTTAAAGAAACTATACAATCTTTCAAACAAAGTTGGGAGTCTATGTGAAAGAGAAGATATTGTCTGATGTCCATGTTTTATACAGCTCTTTTAAAACTTTACATCAAATGCACACTTACACCGTTGCACTGTTTCAAACAGAACGTGTTATCTGTTCAAAACAGTCCAATGACATCATGGCAAGGTTGCGTTAAGAGGCGCTGTGGTGCAATTTACTGCCGTTATGTTTGTTAGGTTTAAGGATCTGGTAAGGTTTGCTGTAACACCATGTAGTAATAATCTCTCATGAGTTGTGATGGTTCTGAAAAGTATAGACTGTGAAAGTCTCTCGCGCCATGTGTATTGCTTTACCATCTGAAGGAGACGAACTCACGTGCTTTATTGGGTGGCAATGTTCAAATATAATAATAATACTTTGTTCTTATATAGGGCTTTATCACACCCCTGGGGGGTTATAAGCGCTCAGTATTTTTTCTTGCAAGCTATCTGGAGCTACGTTTTGAAGTATGAGACCTTTTTCTTTTGTAGCACCATGTACGTGTTGTTTACAAGGTGCTTTGGCGCAATATGCTGCCGATCAGACCAGAAACACCGGGGTGAACTCTTTACGATAGGACACAAGTGTCAAGACAGGGACTTAAACCAACACCTTGCTGATCAGAAACATTAGAGCTCGAGTCTGGTGTTTTTATTCGCTTGGCTTGCACAGTTCACAGAATGCATAGCTAGATCACTAGAGTTCAGAACTCTCCTGAAGATGATCAGAGCATACCGATTGAAACGTTGAGGTACTAAACCATTGGCTCTTTTTAGAACCTCCACAATTCATAAATATCAAAATATGGTGTTACCGCAATCCTTATTAGATTTTCATTCCTAAGTCAAGTTTCAAATCCTATATATTGGGACGAGATTAGTTCAAGTAAAATAAACTTTTGAAGTGTTATCAAAATTAGTAATCAATTGCAGGGACCAATTTCATAGAGCTGCTTAAGCAGACAATATTGCCTAAAACAATTCTGCCAAGCAGAATTGAGCAGGGTGCCAGTCATAAACTGTACTTGCGGTATTTAAGTTTTGCTGGTACTCTTATTCTGGTAGGCATAATTTTGTTATGCTGAGCTATTTTTGTGCTTAAGCACCTCTATGAAATTGGGCCCTGATCATTTTTCTATAGATGAGTTTCATGAGTTTTTCTTTTCCACATTTGTTGGCTGTATGATTCACCAGGGGTTGGCAACTGCCCAACTGACTGGAGCTTGTTTGGTGATTTCTGTTTCTTCGTGGACACTACCCAGAAAACCTTCAATGATGCAGAGATGATGTGTGAAGCCAAGGGGGCCAAACTAGCTAGTATCCACTCTGCTGAGGTGCAGTCCTACCTCTCATGTGAGTCAAACTCCGCCCTCAATCAGGGCCCAGTTTCTAGGCTCTGCTTACGTTACCAAAAGTAGCACTCTTTACTAACGAAGCTACTTTTGCTATAAAAAAAAACTGACTGACATACAAACATCCCACCACTTACATGTACACGATCACAGTATTATGGACATGCCAAATTGCACTCATAGTGTAGTCTGTACATATGCCAATTAACATAAAATTGGTATGCGCATATATAGTGAAATTTGACACGTTTGTCTGAGATCAGAATACTTCTATTTTTAGCATTACTGCGGAGCGCTGTTGACTCTGGCATAATTCTCTGGTTAGTAAAGAAATTCTGCTTGTTTTAGTATGTACTGCATGTCACTATAATAATAATACTATATTATACCACAATACATACAAAATATACACATTAATTAAAATAGATAAAAATAAACATGTTATATGATAACCGACCCCTTCCCAATATACAGCATGGATTTAAATAAAATGAAAAAAGAAACGATAACAAAAATAAACAAGGCAAAGAGAGAACACACAAAAAAGGGCCATAAAACCAAAGGAAATAGAAATTGGACAACAAACCAGAGAGCAACAGACAAAACAAAAGATGGGCTGCCTAGGGGAAAGACAAAAGTGAAATAAAACACTATCACGAAAGGGATGTGTCACTACACCGATCCCAAAACAACGACAACCACAACAAAAACACACTCAGACACACAAACAAAAAACAGCGAACAGATGAGCACCAGAAGAAAGCATTTTTCACTTACACAGCTAGCATAGAATGTTAAAAAATCATGGGTTGAAACAAACCTGAGTAGTATACCTGTGAATTTTGTTCTCACATGATCATGACTTGGGGGAAAGCACTGAGTGTATAGTGAACACAAAACAATTTTTTTGGTTACTTATTAAAAATCACAAACCTTGTTTTTTCTGGCATGAACAGTTTCAAACCTTTAACATAAACCTTTAACAATTAATTGAAGAGAGTAACAACAAAGTTTGCTTTATTTTTGTTTTGTTTTTAAGCAAAGGTCTATTCTTCAAAAAATTATATTAATTTGTCTCAACAGTAAGAACATCCATGAGTAATTTAAGACTGTGGATTGGGTTACATGACCGCAGCAATGAAGGCAACTTTGAATGGGTTGACGGCACACCTGTAAGTTAAATATTTTCTTCTTTCTTTTTGTGAATACAAGTTCACCCCAAACAAGGCCAAAATCCACTCTTGGTAATGGTTAAGAAAAACATTAATGATGAAACATTAACTCAAGAGAGCTGAAGGTAGGCATTGATATTTCTCTTAAAAAAGTATAGATTTGTTAGGATGTGGGATGGAGGGAAGCATGCACCAGACAAGGATTTCCAAAGAGTTGTGGAATAAAGCTGTTGGAATTTCTCTTTGTTCTAATCATCAGCGTCGCAAGAGTGAATGAGTGAACACTTGCATCCCTGAGTAGGTCAACTTCAAAATGACATCGTAAAACATAATTTCTTATAATTGATCTTTGGCAAACCTGCCAGTTCTCAAAATTAAACCATTTTTAAATTGATCCATGTGTGAGAGTATGAAATGTCTTCAAAACGCATTAAAAAAGTTATGCCTTAAAATGGCATTCTTTATGAAGTCTATGAGCTGAAGTTTACAATGTCGAAAGGACCAACTTGGTTCTTATAGTTACTCGGCTCTGAGGAACTTGGTTCTGATCTCAATTTCCTTCCACCTTGATTTCCTTTTAAAACCTGTGGATCCTGGTTTGATTGCTGCTTTGAACTGGAGCTTTGCATGTGGATTCCTTCTTGACTGCGATGGTTTTCCCTAGATGGGGTTTTCCTCCCACATCTAGAACTGAGATTTCTTCAACCTGTTCTCTTTTAAGACCTACGGGTTATAGTGCTAGTCTCTTTTGAGGATTCCTTGGTTTCATTACCAGATGTATATAACTCAAGGCAGGCAGCAAGGCAATAAATTTGCTCATCAAGAGGATGTCCCAAGAGTTCTTCATTGGCTTTTTTTGTGATTAAAGCGACACTTCCCAATTTTCACTCATGGTATGAACGTTCAGGTTTGCATTAGTGTTTGAATCCCGCCAGGATTGGTTTTTCAGTTTGGAACTGTTTGCTAGGGTTTTCCCTGAAATATTGTTCTCCCACATATAAAACTGAAACTGCCTTCCTTTTCTCCTCTCCTTGTTGGTTCTTGGCTAGTATAGTGATTAAGTTCGCTTTTCTGAGTCGGAATCCTTTTTGCTTCAAAACCAGAATAAATTAAAAAAAATACAAATAAATAAATGTAAAATAAAGTGTCCATCAATTTGAGAGAAATCCATCTGAAAAGTTTAATTGTTTTTGTTTTTTTCTGTGTTACACAGTTAGACTTTGAAAACTGGAATGTAAATCAGCCCGATGATTGGCGTAGTGGTGAAGACTGTGTTCATCTAATACCAGTCGCTGGAACCTGGAACGACTTAAATTGCCCTAACTTTTACTCTGGCTTCATCTGCCAGTTAGACAAAGGTGAGAGGTTTAAAAGTCATGTTTGTCTCTCTTTACGAAAGTGTACTGTTTGTCTGGTGTGTGCATTACACCACAGACAGGACCTATGGATTTACATCCCATCCGAAGGATACAGCAACTCTAGTGAAGTGTCTTGGTTGAAGTTGAGTTTGGTGCCCTGCACTATATAGTGAAGTGTCTTGCTCAAAGTTGAGTTTGATGCTCTGCGCTAGACTGTTCAGCCATGACGCTTACAACATAACTCAAACTCACTGCTAATACAAAGCAAACTATGTCCTATGTCAGTAAAAGATACATAGAACATTTTGTGAATCAAAATACTGTGAAAGATTTATTCATTTTTTTCTGAATTCATTGATTCTTCACCTAAAGAATGTGAAGAACTGGATACTACCTCAACGGACAGCAACTACTACTACCGGTACCATCCATCCCAAGCCAATGTAGAGAGAGTACAGTTCAAAGTCAAAGCTGGCAGTGACGTCCACATTAGCCTCAGCTCGGCAAGCAGTGACCAGCCGGCCATGTATGAGATTGTTATCGGGGGCTCGAGTAACAGCAACTGTGCCATCCGACGCTGCGGGATGTGTGCCAACGAGGTCTACATCAGCACGCCCAATTATCTCAACCAGAACGAATTCCGTGGCTTCTGGATTGAGTACGATCTGGCAACGGGAAAGCTGGACGTAGGAAGGGAGGGTCAAAGTTCGTTCATGACTTGGACTGATCCCTCACCTCTTGATGTGAAATATGTTGGTTACTCCACAGGATCTGGTTTCGATGGCCAGTTCCAGTTCTGCAATCTTTGTAAGCTTCAGTATGGTTTGTTTAAAAAAAATTTCCTTACAATGTTAGTTTGGGTTTTTTCGCCAGCCCTTCTTTTCCTTTGATTTTCTTGCAAGGGCCTAATTTTTGTGAAAGTGGTAATGTTTTTAACAAGAGAAAATAAGACATGGTCTTCATGTCTAGCTTCTGATTGGTGTTGATGTGATATAACTTTTATGGGAGGGAGTAGGGTTGGAAACTTTGCATGGTGGAGACACACTGTACTAATTAAGTTTGCTGTAACACCATGTTCTTGAAAAAAAATTTTTTGTGTGTCTTTGTAGTTGCTGGTGTAGCTTCAACACCAAAGCCACAACCAACTCGTAAGTATAAATTAAGAATGTCTTTGTCATAACTCCAATCAGATTTTGATGGTAATATACATTTGAACCAGTATCATTCATTTACTCCTTCCTGTTTTAGCCTTCGCGAAAGACTTTGAAACATCAGGTTACTAACTAATTTGTGCATTTATACCACAGTTCATTGTGGTTGGTAGGCAGTTTGCAACAGCTTATTCTGTTTTCTCATTCATTTATTCCTTCAGAAACAAATGTATTTCAATGCTGTCTTAGTTAGGATTCAATTGTTTGTGGTATTTTATTCTGCTTTCCTTTTTTTTCTTTCTTGTTTTTGTTGGTGTGTGTGGGATGGGATGGTTGCTAATACTTCAGGGGTGCGTTTTGGCGATCCGGATGAGAAACATGTTTAAACTTTGTTCATAGGTTAAGTGTTTATTGCGTGGTTGGCAAACTGAGTTGTTGGCTTGGTTTCAAGTTAATTGTCAACAGAATTCTTTTTAAAATAAAAATCTTTGAAGCATACCAATCCAATAATATTAATAAAATTATTAAGACTAATTCATCTCATATCCTGAAAAATGTAATAAAAGGCTTTATAATTTTAGAACATGAATTTTCTATAGATGTACCTTTTTGACACAAACTTTTTTGCATGGTTAATGACCATTTTTTCATGCAGTTCTTGTAAATTGTTTTGGTCAATTTATTTGCCAGAAACTTGTTCCTGGTCAGGGTCCCCAAAACAAGCCCCTGGTTTAAGGGAAATGTTACATGTAAGATAACTTGTTTATTTTCCCATGACAGCTGTGTTTGACGCTCGTTGTGGTCAGGGCTGGGAATATGAGGAGCTTTTGGGTCAGTGTTTCTTGTTTGCTATGTCGGACTATAGGACGTGGGCCGATGCAAGAGAGCAATGCATGCTGGGAGGTGGTGACCTCATCAGCATTGTGAGTGCAACAGAACAGACTTACATTAATGGTAGGTATTGAGACTATTATGTCTGGGGATATAGTTGTATATCCACTTGCTCTAGTTGGTATTTCTAAAACTGCTTTATTATTATGGATCTGCCCAATCTGTTGTTATTGCCTTATCATGGATTAATACAGTTTTTGAATTGAATTGAACATCCAACACCCATAGATACTCAGATCGTTTTCTGACTTTGTGGAGTGTGGTACTGCTGGCCCCCAAGCAAATAGTTCTTATACAAGTTGAAAAATTTGTATATGTTCAGGGCTCGTTGTCACAAAGCACTAAGATTCATTTTAAGTTAAGCTGTCAGTGTTACCATAGTAATTTGTATTGTGACATTACATTTTGCCTAGCAATTACGATTGATTTGCAGTTAAGATCAATCTTAACTCTTTGTTACATTGGCCCCTGGCTCCATAGAGTATTTTTAAAGATATAAAAGAGTCTCCAGCTGAAAAACATTGTTGGGGTAAGGGTTTAAGTTTTTCTGAGTTATACAAATGTTTAAAAGATTCTTATCGAA
This sequence comes from Evasterias troschelii, assembly GCA_032357145.1. NCBI lineage: Eukaryota > Metazoa > Echinodermata > Asteroidea > Forcipulatida > Asteriidae > Evasterias > Evasterias troschelii. The sequence goes on from JAUELU010096605.1 coordinate 8,696, forward strand.
AACGGTAATAATGACAGGTATTTTGTAGGGTTACATATTCATGTACGATGGAGATTCTAATCTTTGTATTATTATTACTTTTTTTTTTTGTGGGGGGAGGTTTTGACAAAGAAAAATTGACTATAGCTGGATTTGAGCCTGTGACCCCTGGAATAACAGGTCAGACCTCCACCAGCTGAGCTATCTAGCCCAAATATTGGTGGTTTCCCTATTTTGTCAATATCTTTGTTTGGGTTGCCAGTCGTATTGCTCAACGTTGGTAGAGTGCTGGCCTGTTAGTCTGGAGGTAGCAGGCTCAAGTTCTGTTCTTGTATATTTCTTTTTTCAATCAGTTTTGTTTTATAAATTTGCTAAGTAAGTTTCCCTTGTGGTGTATTTCTTGAGTCAATTTATTGTGACAGGCATGAGCAACAAAGGCTGATTCAGATTTAAGATGACAGGATGTTTTTTAAGATAGTCATCAACTCTCCAAAGTATCCAAAGAATCTCAAACTTTAATAAATCTCTCCATTATGTACAGCCCGTTTGGTGTTCGAAAATGAACCCACTGCCTGGATTGGAGCTAATGACATCGCTGTAAATGGTGGATGGGTGTGGAGTGACGGGTCGCCATTCAAATTCCTGAACTGGAATGCAGGTAAACAACACCCAGCTGTGGTTACCAGTCTGCTAAATAAGCTATTGATGATGAAATACAAATTTGGGCTTGGCATGGTTTGACACTTTGCATGGTTGAGATACAATCTAGAATGGTTTGCGGTAACACAATATAAATGAAAAAAATGTCTCTTTGTGAATTGTGGTAGTTCTGACAGAACTGGTGGTGTGACAACTCGGTTCTTTTTAGAACCACCACAATTTAGACAGAAAGAAATTTGTTGTGTACATGGTGTTACAACAAACCTTACTAGCTCGGTGATGAGGTAACATCATAAAACTTTCATGACTTAAAGGTATAGAGGGATAAATAATCCATAAATGAATAACCAAAAAAGCTAACTTAGTGTGAATTCTAGCACTGTAGCTGTTGATAGTGTAAACTATTTTGAGAAAGGATTCACTTCGACCCAGAATGTTTTAATCTGAGAAGCGATTCATGCACGAATCATTTCTTATATTTCTGTGGGTTGACTGAAAGTTTTAATTTCCTTTGTGTTCATTTGTGAATACTGTGGCCAGAAATGCGGTTGGTACACACGGTTATATTTTGGCTTGATTCAATGTTCTTGATAAAAATACTGTGACAGTTTTTTGCTGTTTTCTCAACAACATATGGAAAACTTTGACCCCATTTTGGACAGAAAATAAGCCCCTGCTCTCACACACCGCGTGTGTGCACACACTCCCCCATACATGAATATACATGAGGGTCACAGCAGTAGCAGTTCATAGGGTCAAACCATTTCAGATAAAGGGGTAAATAAAGGTGGAGGTATTCAAAGATACACACAGGATTCGAGTGATAGGCTTAGAGTATGTGATGTTCGCGTAATTTCCGGTGTTTATTTACTCATTAACCATAGAACATTTTTGTTGATGATAATGTGGTGAAGTTCGAAGTGAACTTCAAGTGTATCGATAAAAAACTAAAATAATTATGGGTCTGACTTAGCAATGATGACAGGACTAAATGGTCTTAATTTGAACTGAGCGTGTTAAGAACGTTCTCGTATACGGTGCAAGTAGCCTATAAGAAAAACAATCCAAACTGTAAAAATAATAAGTATAAGAATTTTCACACTTGTGTAGACCGAATAAAATATAATAGTTTATATTTCTCAACTTTCTGTACTTATAATATTAGCACATAAAAACTATCACTGTCGTCAGTTTTGTCAGACAGCTCTTTTATGACAAGAAAAGTGCATGACATGCAAGTGTTGCTTCTAATTGAACTTCAAATGAATTTGTAATCAAACTCCTGACAACGGTTAAGAAACATAGAAAAAACTGTCCTTATCTTCGTCCCATCTTCAGAGATCTAGATTTCTTCGAAGGAACAATCAGGCCAAGCAGTTGATATGCATGCCGTCACACACAGTTCACCCCTCTTAAAAATAATGAGGTGATCCAACGCAAAGATTTCAATTTTTACACCCTATTGCTGGATATTTAGACGAATTGAAATTATGGCAGTGATCTCAAGAGGAACTAGAACATATATCCTTTCATAAAATCCCTTCACTAATAAACAAATCTGACATTCAAGCAGTATATTTGGTCGACTAAGAAACGGGTACTTGCTTTGTGTTTCACGTGGACGGAAGCTTGTGTGATACGGGCTAGTTCCCAAGACAACAAACGTGTTCGTTGCATGCATACGGATAACCAATGGAACCAGACTATACTACTACTACATATTCAATACGGGGTCGCGTCGTCAGATGAAAGGAGATCAACAATTGGATCGAAAAAACCCTTTATTCCTCTAGACCAATCAAAATTATTCTTATATCCCTGGAAAGAGAATTGTCTATAGTTTATTTAGACGTGCGATCCAGTTATGTCAGATGAATGGAACAGCGTTGCCGTTCAATTTAGTGAGCGAACCCACGGAAAACTGAGTTGACCTCCATAGGAGTTTACACTTTTGAGCATTTTTAGCAAGTTTTGAATCGAAAAAGGCCCTATTTTCTCGAGTTGCATGAATTACGAAAATATATCATACCGAAAGAGGATGTTTTATACTTTCAAATGCTGAGCGATCTGGTTAGATACATAGCAGCCCTTTTCGCTAGCAGGGGAAGTTCGATGGGAGAGCCGTTTTTGGCCATGAGTTTCCCGTGTTAAACCACGCGTGGTGGGCTTCAGTGAGCAAATGTCCGGAAGTTTTCCATATTGAATTTTGATCTATTCACTGTCTATCTCAGGTATTTCTTTTGGTACAATCAACTTTTTCATTGTATTTTCACGATTTAGTTTTTGAGATCTCGTTTCGACAGCGTTGATATTATGTGATTTAGATTTTGCTGTCTTGGGAACCAGTGGTTTTTTCAGCTTCTGGATGACGTCGTATACTGGATTGGACATACAAAGAGCATGACATGTGCCTACGAAGTAAGGTGTATTTATGTTCACTATAGCGATGTGAGCCTTTCTGAACGTACCATCTACAAGAATGCATGGTCTAGTTTCACCTGTCATCTGTTTGGCGTTGACTAAGTTTTGTTTAACTACTACTCCGCTGCATCCACTGTCTCGAAGTACTGTGACTGTTTTACCGTTACAGGCATACTACTTGGGTTTTTATCACGGCAAGCAGCGCTCATGATTGATAGCTAAAGAATGACCGCACTTAAATTGCGCATAGGCCACCTTGTGTGCAACATTCATGAAATGTACCAGGATTTATCATGCAGGCTACTGTTTCAAATTCTGATTCGTTCTTTTGCGATCTTTCGTTTGGCGAGTGAGCGTAAAATTTGCTTTGTGATCTCTCTGTTCCGTGCAAAGTTGGAGACTGCGCACAGTATTACTAGCGATGACATTAGTTAGTGCAGATGCGATAATGTTCGCGGCTGTTGTAACATCTCTAGGTAGTGCGGCAATCGCGAGCTATGTGGCCTATCTTATTACACAAGTAGCATCTACGTGCGACACGATTGTCATAAGAGCGCATAATTTTGATTGCCTTGTGGTCGAGGTGGGCCTACATTTGGTGCTCTATATGTTGGTCTCATGTCTGGCCTTTTAGGCG
>JAUELU010096613.1:0-12392 GCA_032357145.1 Evasterias troschelii
ATGAGATCAAAACTAATTGTTTTACTCATTTCTCAAAAACTACAGCACCTCAGCCAGTAATATTTCAAGGGACGCTTTCTATCATCATTATCTTTAAACCATGTAAGTTTAATGTAAATCTGTGATTTTTTCTGTTTTGTGTTTTACCAGAAGTATAGAGACCCTTTAAAGGAGCATATTGCCTTCGGATTTAGCGTTTTGGGCTTTAAAAAGCGTTTGTTTGAAATGAGTAGAGTTGGAGAGATAGGGCCTATTTTAAAAGTAGAATATAATGATTCACAGAAACTTTCCTTGAAATTGTGTGGTGTTTTTTATGACTTACCATGGTCCGCTATACACATTTTTTACTTCACAAAATGGTGGAACGTATGTTCCACCGGTTGTATTTCAAGAGTCAAATTTAAAATAATTAATCACATAATTACAACACATTGTGTTTCGTGCATGTTTAAGGGATAAGAAGTAAATTTAAACAGCATAATGTTAAGATATCTAAAGGCAATGTGTCCCTTTAAACTTTAGAAAATTACAGGGAAGGAACGTTGTCCAGACTGGATACACTCTATCGGGTATCATACACACTGGTACTTTGGCGAGACCTACATTATACTCAACTGTGGATTATCCAGGTCTACTTAACGCATCTTGTGATTGGTTGATGGAAGGACAACCTCTTTCCTTTCTGGTGGGAGGAGCTTCGACTCTCCGCATGACACTTTGCCAAATAATCATCGTGTTGGCTTTTGGCACTGGCTCAATAACTGAATTACTCGACCCGCACTGTTTCGGATATGCATTAAACCCAAAGGTATGAAAAGTGGCTGTTTAAATCGCTTGTCATGTCAATGTTGACAGGTATGCCTTTCAGCAAAGTCATAATATACTACACCCAGTCCCATGGCAATTTTATCAAATGGATTAGAGGGAAGTAGAGACACAGATAATGTGAGGTCAAAGCTGGAATTTTAAGGACATGTTTAAGAAAAACCTTTCTGTTGTGGGATCAAGGTCAGTCACAGGCTGCCAGAAGAGCTGTTTTCCGAGGTGCCTCGGCCAAGTCTATACTCTCGATGGGACCAGCCGCATCATCTGTCAGGGTGACTTGCCAAAGTCTAGCATGTTGCTCATTACAGTTTAAACTTTACAAACAAGAACAGAAGGAAATTGAGACATAGCTTTTTATTGGTTCAACGTTACCCATGAGGACTTAAAGAACTATTAAAGTCAAGCTATACGCAATCTGTGTTTATTTTCTGTAAAATTCATTTTCCGTCAATAGAGAGTTTCTTGTTATCTCAAAGTAGTCAAATGATTGCTGCTACAACGTGGATCAATTTTGACCAAAATTGGAACTTTACAGACATAGATCTTTTCTGAGTTTGAAATTCTCTGCAATTTTTAGGAGTTGATTTACTAATCTTATTCCATGTCACATGTTGCATACGAGAGTTGATACCCGATTTAACCAAAATAGTCGCAATTTTTTTACGTTTGAAAATAAAGTTCGCACTCCGTAAACCCAGTTTTAGTCAAACTCTAAAACAATACTTAGGAATTAAGGCTTCCGTTACTTAAATCCGCCATTTAAGGGGGATTAAAGGTATTTACTGCCCAAACTTCCCTTGTTTAAATGGTGGCGGGAGAGGGGGGGGCTTGAGTGTGATGACTTTGTGCTTTTAAATATGAACTAAATCTTCTTTTGGTAGACGATTTTCTCGCACGTTGCTGGGCTGTATTTCACAGGGGTACCATGAGGTTTTTTTCATCTTATTTTACTTTCCTTTTTCTTTCTATTTAATTTAGGGTAAAATTTACCCGGTCAGTTTCCCATGTGGTTCATTACTTGATACTTTTTTCTTTCTGTCAATTGATGACCTAACATAATCCCACGCATTAAAAGTTGGGTAGGCCTAATCGCGGGCACTGACACTATTTACAATATAAAGCCGTCTGCCAAGAATGATAAGTGCCACTTTGATTTCACTTTTATGTCTAAGCAATACTTCCTTCACGTCATGTGCGACTTAAAAAAACAAGGTTGAATTTAACAATCCTCTGGAACAACATTCGAATTCGCAACAGCTTTTCGCAGAAATCTCTTGCGGCGTCTCTAGTAAATTGAATGCCGATTTCACATGGCTAAAATTGATGCCCGGTTAAAAAAGAATACATTGCTGCATAAACTCACAAGCCTCTTAGTGAAATTTAATTGCGGTTTCAACTGAGGAGGCGACATTGCTTTAATGATCAGTGCATGAACTTATAAATAATATAGGTTGGGTGTTTTCCCCCCAAAACGGGAAAACTGTGATCAACTGATGAACTAGGAATGAATTTTTTGTGTAGAAAGTCGTTCCATCTCGCTAAAACCATCTGCAAATTGTAGTTAGGCGTATGTTTTTATTTATTTTTCATCAAAGCTTAATGTTTTTACTTAATAAAGGTACGTGATGTCAGCTAAGCACATAAACAGTTTCCCTTCAAAATCAATAACATTTCCTTTGTATTCCCTAGAGAGGAACTTGACTCATGAAGTCAGCAGGCTGCGCCTCTAATGGTGTTAAACTGTAGCCTAGTTGGCAGTCGTCAAACTAGGTGTGACTCGTCCCTATAGCTTACGTTTGATTGAGTCAGCAGGAGCAAGGACCTTACTGAAACCAAAGCCACCATCTTTAATAAGTATACTTCGGTGAAACGATCCGGGAAAAATGCAATTTTGACCTTTGATCGTTCTCAAAATGTCTGGAATAGCCAAAATGCTCTCCAAGTTGTGGAGTTATGGAAAATACATTAATGCTGTACCATTTCATCCAATTTGTTTGCAGAGATCAAGAGTATTTTCTTCAAATGGATAAGGACGGGATTGCCAGATGCTTAAGGTAGGTACTGAAAGTTAGAACAGAGATTCTACTTTGATGTTTATGGTTTGCAGTTACTATTAAGCAGTTACCATCATCAGGTTTTTCTTAGATCATGAACAAACCATCAAGATTAAGGGTTGGGTGCTAACACTATTGTTTCCCTTTCATTCAATTAATAGGTAGGGCATACGTATCTTGCAAAAGCCTTAAAAATGCATGGTCCGAATTGGTCCGTTTAACGGACGGGTCATGTTCCATCCCGGGACAGCATGACCCGTCTTTCGGGTCATTTACTAGAATCTGAGTCAAAAACCTTACTGGCACACATTCTGGGAAATATTGATCCTAAAGCGGGTCATGCTGATTTGGGTACGGTATAGCCTGTACTCAAGGACCCTTCTACGGGTCATTTTACACCCGGCGCTTTTGTTTTAAGTTTAAACAGTTACTGCCGAATTTTTTCTCCTCGTCTAAATGCGCGCTGGTTGCATTTCAAAAAATCAATGCGACACTCTTGTCGTGCCAGCCAAAGATGAAAAGGCTTATGGCAGCATTTTTGGTATAATTGGTGACGTGTGGAATTCGAAGCGGTAGATTGGTTGTATTCAGTGACGTAGACAAATGCAATGAGCAAACTTTTGTACATTAGACAAACCATAAGGTTCGACGGCACGCGAGAGCTTTCAAATGAGATTCTCACTAAGTGTAGCATGGGCTGCCGACACTCGGGTTGCCTTGACTTCTGCCCTGGTTCGGCCATCACTAACTTGTGAAATGAAAAAATCAGGTAATGATAATTAACCTTCAAATGAGATTCGAATTATACCTCGCCGAAAGAGGGCCCAGTCTGTGCTGGTATTTCACAATCAAGCCTTATTTATTACATGGCGCGCCCTCTGTAACTTTCCCCGGTCCATAATTATTCGACAGTCTTGTAGAAAACACATTCGCTCGGCCAACCATATATACTAGAAATAACCCATTATTACTATGACAAAGGATAGAGTGTGTGTAGCAGATCTGAAGGGGAAATAGTTGCGTAGCCAGTGTGGATTAACACTGCGATATCAGACTTGAAAACAAGTCTAACCCTGACATGATCCTCATTGCACACCATTCGTGCTGGGATCCGAGACCAGCTATAGTGTGTAAACTAAAAAGATTTGATCGCTCGGAAAATTAGGCTAACCCCACTGTGTTAATGTTTTTAATCACAGGATGAGTACACTGAAATCTATCGTTGCGCTTGCAACTGTTATTCTTTAAAAAACCTTCATAGATAAGTAAGCGATCATGTCATGCAAAGTACTATTAGCACAGAAAAGGTCTTTGTTACTTATCAAAATGTAAAGAATTTGTGGGCTGGCATGTTTCTTTTACAGGTTTGGTACTAGTTCACTCGAAGTTAATAGTTTGCATTATAACACACCTCTTGCTTTTTCTGTATTCTGGTTGGCTGAAACACGGTCACGTGGGATGAACTAATATAGGCTAGTGATCGCGCGCGCCTGTTTTGCGGGAATAGTACCCGAGCGGGCAATAGTCTTTGAAAATAGTGCCCGGTAACAGCGCCCTCATATAAAGAAATTTTTCACTTTCTTTTTATTTCATATTCATTTTGTTGGAGATGTGTTATAAAACACATATTGACTGGCATAATTCATAGTGTACGTCTATTCCCCCGAGGGACTGTGAGTGACCAGAAGAGGGACCTATTTCCCGAGGCCGTAGTTACCTCATTGCCAGTCAATATGTGTATATTAGTAGTACTTTTTTTTCTTCGAATAACTACTTGCCTGCTTTGGTAATTTAATTTTAGGCAATTATTTAACATACGCCGTTCATCGTTTACTTGAATCTTTGAACATGGACTCGAATAATGTTTGTTAGTGTGATGACAAAACGGAGTCACCACAAACATATAAATTGTCCAATGTCCATTCCATGTACAAACAAACTAGCATGTGGTGTGTTTTGTGCATTGTCCGTAGCATTTGCAATGGATGGTTTTCGTTTTGAAACGGCCGCTATCTGTCATGATTCGTTGTTGTTGTTGTTGTTGTTGTTGTTGTTGTTGTTGCTGCTGATGCTGCTGCTGCTAGTTAGATTTAAGCATATCTGCTGCTTCTATAGTAGGCCTATGCTGCTGCTTATACTCAATAATAGCTGTACAGCAAAAAACAAGAGAACGAAGTTGGATGATAGCTGTCACTGTATACTTTTCCATTTACTACAACATAAACTAAATCACTCCGCCTTAGCGGTATTACTGCGCTGTTGCTTACGTGGGGATTTTCATCAGTCTCGTCTACAAAACTGGCACAATGACAAGGTTATTCTTTTTTAGGGCTGCGAAAAATGTACCGTCTTCACCTTTCTCAACCGAAAATGTAAACACGTATGCACCAGTAACAGTGCACGTGAAAGTACCCATTGACAGATCAAATAGTGTTCCTGCTTCAGCTAAGATTGTCTCCTCAAAAGCAAGATGGGTTGAATCGGAAGTTGATGGAGCGAACGGTGAATTTCTTACGACAGTAAAAGGCTGCCCTAAGCTTACGCTCACAAGACTCCCACTTCTGTCCGTTAAGTCCATTTGTTTCAGCAACTCCTTTCTCTACTATCAAACCGGCAGCGGGGCAGTCCTTGAGGTCCTTGTTTACCTGGCTGACCGACACCTTGTTCTCCCTTCAGGCCGGGTTCTCCTTTAGCACCTCATTCCCCATTTAACCCGTCTGACCCCTTGTCTCCCTTAGCTCCATGCATACCGAAATCACCAGGGGACCCCGTGTCTCCTTTAGGTCCAGCCGGCCCGTATGATCCTGGAACACCTGGAATGCCCGGTACTCCGGAAGAACAAGAGCAGCACGACCCCGCCCTTCACTCTCTACTCCTTGACCCTCAAGTACCTTAACGTTCATTAAGGCTAATATCAGAGCAGTTGCTGCAAGTTTCATCTCCATCTGTAAATTGTGTTTTTAAAATAATGAAGTATAAGCAAAATTAATACGCAAACGATTTATAAATTATATTTTTAAAATGTGTGTTTTCTGCCTTAAAATGCGTGGGAGACTGCTCTTTTAGGAATTTTAGTGTCATTTTTCAGTTTACACACCGTTACCGTACAATAAAGCACCGGACGGGGTTCGGTTGCACTGTTACGAAGACAACGAAAGTTATGTAGATCCCAATTGTATTCGTCGACGAATACCTAGATGTTTCGGCAAGTTGATTGCGAATTTCCAATGTGTTTATGTAAAAGATTCAAACATATTTTTTTCTATTTGTTATCATGTGGTTCACTAGAGAATAATATTGTGTATGTTTCAATTGAACTTCCAGTTGTGCCCGAAAGGTTGGGCGGAAAGGTCAAAAGGGGTTACCTCCGTTTCGGAATTGTCACATGGGTAACCCGCTAAATGATACCAAAACCGTGTGCTTCGGGAGATATTATATTCAAGTTAACCGAACAGGCCTAAACGTTGTAATGGGATGATAACAAGATGACGTCAGTTGTTTAGATAATGTTTGCTCCGTTAGCTAATATGCTGCAACACATGCCCCAATATGATAATTATTGACGGCCATAAAAACACCAGTTTTTCAACATGTCGCTGAGGTGCTTTTACACAGGTGATGTCGTCAAACATAACCCTCTAAGGTGCTTTTTCGTCATGGTTCCATACACTGTAATTTTGCCCTAATTTGAACCTATTACTAGCAGCTGTATCTCTAACCATTGTTTTTTAATTTGAATTCTAGGCTTGGACTAGAAGGTATACAGTTTAGTCGTTTCTGCGCGCAAAATTCCAAATGGAAAATAAGCTTAAATATCAAAATGCTTTACTTTTGTTGTTCATGAGTTATTAAATGTTTTCAATCATTTTAATTCTCGCACTTTGATCTACTTGTAATTTGAAACCTGATGACGGGGTCACCATGGCCTCACAGCATAATGCGCACCAATATGCACTTGCCTTGTGTGATTGTGTTTATGCACTTTCAGGGAACAGAAAGCGCTGAACAAACTAACAGTTTCTGGTAGGACTCTAGCTATGAATGTGCCCAATGCTAAAAACATATGTTGATGAAGTGAACCTTTTTTTTTGGGGGGGGGGGGGGATGCGGTATCTCCACTCGCTCAACGATTTATTGCAAGTATTTCTTAGATTGTGAAGTCGTGTGTACTATACTGTTAATTATGTTAATCTCACGACTGCCTCCCTCAAAAGCACCAAAGTAAAATGTCAAATCAGGTTTTGTTTACACAGATAAAAAGTCAGATCAAACGGTGTTACCGCAGACCGGATGTGATCCACTATAAGAAGTGTCTCAATATTAATTATAGAGCAAAGCATGGTGACTGAAATAAATGTGAATAACATAAAGAAATTTAAGCAGCTTATACATTTTTAAATGCCAACGGCATGGCCTGTTTGGCGCAGCAAAACAAATCAAAGGCGGGGAGCTGTACGAAGAAGTATCAAGGCCTACTCAAATCGAGACTGAATGATCAAAATGTGTTTGTTTGTTTGTTTGTTTGTTTGTTTGTTTGTTTGTTTGTTTTTGTTTGTTTTAGGTGTTTTGGGTTTTGTTTGTTTTTGTGTTTTGGGGTTGTTTTTTTTTTTGGGGGGTGGGCTCTCCCGACCCTCCTCCCCACCCCCTCCCAACCGTCCTCCCCTCTTGTCCCCTCCCCCTCTCCCTCTCCCTCTCTCTTTGTTAGGTGTCCGTGCAATATCATATGCACGAACACTTATTGGTTTTGTTAGGTGTTCGGCCAATGGCCGGACCCTATTGTGATTGTACTGTTGGTTTTTTTCCACTTCACGAAACCTTCTGTCGCGATTTTCGCAAAAAGTAAAGGTCGTGCAGGCTTGAAACTTTGCGTTTATGATACATACAAAATCTTTGCACCATATGAAAGCCCTTCATTCATTTTACACATCTTTTACAAAATATGACCCCATTTGACCTTTACTTCCGGTCGAAACTGGACATTGAAGATAAATAATTTAAAAACAAGTTTTTAAAAAGGAATTTTTTATTGCTGAAAACCTTTTGCATAATTCTAAAAAGATTCAAACTTAAGATCCGATAAGAAAAAAGGTGATGTGAACGTCCTAATTACCCCATCAGCTAAACCACTGTGTGAGATCATTGTGACGTCACAAAATGACAGCTCACAAGCAATTGATTCACCTTTCGACTACTTTTTACATTACTTGACCACAACCAGAGTACTAACAAAACTCTTCCTACACCACCAGGCTTGGGAGGCGGTTTATGCGTGGCATTAGAAGACACGTCTTCATAACATGATCAATAGTTACGTTACATAATAACAAAACGTCACCTTTACGGTAAAATTTCAAGACTTTAATATCGACATTAATACAAACCCGTAGCGCCCTTAATACTACTAATCAAACTTTTCAATTAAACGAGTGACCAGTTTAACCAACATAATGCCGAACACACTGATTTTGTTAAAACAAAAAACCTACGTCTAGTTCTGTTTGTTTTCTTCTCCATCTTCTTCTTCTTCCCTACAACTCTTCTGTACAGCATAACCCAAGATTGAAAACTGAATTGAACCTTCAAACTCATCAGAGAATGAAGACGACACAGTTTTCATGACGTCTTGATGACGTCATTATGTGTCAAATTACAAGGTTTTTAAAGTTGAAAAATGAAGATTTGCTATTCGCTGTATCTCATTGAATTTGAAAGCTATGGTGTTCATAGTTGGGCATCTGATAGATCAATTAAGACTGCGGCAACATTTAAAAAGTTAACACCAAAATTGTTTGACCCTTTTCCGGCTCGTTACCCTAGGTCAATGTTAACCTCCGTTGTTTTTCTTCAAAAAATCACTTTTTGGGTTTATCTACGGAATAACTCATATTGAAATATTGATCTACAATAAATAAAAGTTAATTTTTTGTAAAAGATCATAACTCCTGAACCATTGTTGGATTTTTTCCAATCTAGAAATCATCGGATAGATCGTTAAGAGTATTACAGACGCAACACAAAACATGACCTCAATGGACCTTAACCTCCGGTTCAAAAAATCATAACTTCCAAACCACACATATTGGCTTTTAACAATCTAATACATCGTTGGGAAAGTATGTAACAACTTTAGAAACGATACACAGAATACGACCCCATTTGATCTTGACTTCCGATTCAAAATTAAAGATGAAATTTAACGATTGAAAAAAAAAACATATACTCCTGAACCACACATTGGATTTGTATCATACGTCGTCAGAAAGGGATACAAAGATTTAACAAACGCTATAACAGTGTGACCTATGGCCTTGACTTCCGGTTCAAACCGGAAAATGGAATTTATTTATTCAAATCATAGCTTCTGAACCACAAGTTGGATTTTTACGACCGTCAGGAGAAAGATCTATTTAATCTCAACAAGCGCTGCACAATATTGACCCATTTTGACGTCAAATTCCGGTTCTATAACCGTGCTGATGTTATTACTTGAAAAAGATCAGTAGGCCTACTCCTAAACCAGAAATTGGACTGGTAACGTAAAATGTAGTCACCATGTCGTTTTATTATCAGACATGACTTACGTTGAACAACTTATTTTTGTAATTAACAAAAAACTGAATCTCTAGTTTATTCCTATTAGCCCCTAATGTATTTCAAGAAAAAGCCTATAAGCCATTCGAAACACAAAAGCTTTGACAAAGCGAAAACAAACAAATTCCATTCAGATTAAAAAGTATTTTTAAATTTAGGCTGTAGGCCTATACGAAGCCAGACGTGTGCACACAATTTGATTTATTTTTGTGGAATGTGTTTTATGTTTAACAGACTAAACTTACTAGTAAGTTTGATTAAGTTGCATAGCCGTCTCCCTGACCGTCTCTGACAGATGACGCTGTTAAAATATGAAAATTTACAAACACTTTCGCATTTGCCATAGACAATGCACAACTTGTATATGAACATGCAAGGGCCTACGTGGTGATGGACATGAGATAATGTCCTCCGGTTCGCCGATATTATGTTACAGTTTAGTTTTTATTTACTAACAACCACTTATCTTTTTGCGAGTCTATATAAAAAACGGCAAGTTAAAATTTAAGTTAGTCAAAAATCTCGGTCAAATCGGTTTAAAAAACACAAGTAAATAAGACATATTATTTACTTGAATTGTTTATAATTTCGGACCGCATACACTTTTAAAACAGCACTGACAGCCGAATTTAGTTTTCTTTGGTTCGTGGGCTGGCTTGGGTTCAAATTAATATGGAGAGGCGACTCATTAAATCAAAATATAATCACATCGTTCTAAACATTGCGATAATCTTCATCGAAAATATTTCGGATCGAGGGGCTTCTATCTTCTTGTTTCAATTAAACATTTGAATTGCGGCAAAGAATTTAGAAGTCCCACCACTTGGCATGACGTCACCTCTTTCTGAGCAAGATTGTAACATTTGTAATCTGTTACTTTGTTCGTTAAAAATGGGAAAACAAAGTCTTTTTTGTAAATAACTTTTGTTTGCCTTTGTGAAAATTACATTTAGGCTAGGGTGTAAAACGGTTTGTTTATTTTTTATTTATTTTTTTTTGTTTTATTACATAAAATCAATGGTCGTAAGGTACAGTACAAATCAACATCCATCTGGTCCTGGTGGACGTAGACATTGTGACAACTCCGAGAAAGAATTCTCATAAAATACGTGCAAGAAACTCGACCTTGATGGGTGTACCTGATGTGCATAGGCCTTATAGGCTTATAAGCATCAATAATTTGTGTTGTTACAAACAATTAGACTTTCGCATACAGAAAAAAACCTGATTATCCTAACGATCGCTATGAGAGAGTGGGACCAACCTACCTATGGGTGAATACAAAGCAAAAAACTTCTTCGTGGTATTAATGGGACACCGTAGTTAATACAGCGTTGCAATTTCGTGCCCATGGTCGATCCCACGTTGCGACTTGACATAGCGAACCAACGCGGGGCATACTGTTAACACCAACCAGAGAGTCAACTCGTACTCCATTACAAAAAGTCCTAGCCTGCAGAAAGAGCAGAGGACAATCGTCTGCTTGCTGTCGTTTTACACCTGAAGCTAATTTGGGATGCTTGAGCTGTTCTAAACTGCTGTGAAATGCCTTTTGGTGAGCTATAATAAGAAAAGAAGATGATATGGTTTGGCTGTTAAGTGTTGTGCTATTGCTATGGCTGGGGTTCCTCTCTTTATGATTTAGTCGCCATTTCCACACAAACAGACAAACCCTCCTACTCACCAGCAGGTGCTCACCTACTTCCTCCACCACCATACACTACCACCACTACCAGACAGTACCACACCATACCAAGTTTTCCTACCTCCATGATGATCATACCATTACCAATGACTACGTGTGATATGCATGCAGGAATAAGTAAAGTAGCCTCAGTCAGTGAGTCAGTTTCATCTCATGTATCAGTTTTTCTCCCCCCCCCCCCCCCCCCTCTTTCAACTTTCCATTTTGTCCTTTGTTTGTGTTTTCAACTTCTTGTGGTCGTCGAGCCCCTTCCCCCCCCCCTGTCTCTCCTCATTGTTTACCCCTTTGCTTTTTCTGTGTGCTTTCTGTGGAGGTGTTGGTAAAAGTCGGAGGTCGGCCAACTTCCCTTTCTGCTGCTCTCTCGCTCTCTATTTTTTACTTGACTGACTGCTGCTTCTGTTACAGTACACTTTGTATTTAGTGTTAGTTGTAGTTGTAGGGTACTGGCACTGGCAGTGCCGTGGTGTACGTAGATGAACCTGTTTATCCTCCAGATGGTCGCAGACCAAAGGGTTTACGAGACAGCTCATGTAACATTTCTCCATACTTGCAATTTCGGACAATTTTGCCAGACTAGTCACCAGATTTGCCCAATTTTTACCACTTTTGAGAATTAAAACACGGAGTTGATCTCATATAGTACAATAGACTGAATTCATTCATAACACTTAAATTACCGGTTCTTACAGAACCAACAGTTACTCAAAAGAGACTTTAACATGGTGTTACCGCAAACCTCTCTTGACTTAGTAACACTTAGGCTAATTATCATTTGAAAAAATATGTTTGAAGAAAAACAAAAAAAAATTAGCAGAGAGTGAGTGAAGCGTCGACAGACAATGGTTGAGGTTTTAAACCATGCATTTTGTTACCTAGCAACTTCTCAATTCTCACTTTTTTTTTTTTCAAGACTGCACTTTGGTTATTTCTAAGACTTGTATCCTATTGAAAGCTGGCAGTTGGGTATACATTGTACGTACTAAGACCTCAGGTGTGCATCAACAAGTACATGTATCATCATGATGATGTCATTAACAGTCAAATTACAAGTTGTTAAAAATCTTTTAATATCGTTCAAAACCTTCCCTTTAAAACCACTGGACACTATTGGTAATTGTCAAAGACCGGTTTTCTCACTCGTGGTGTATCTCAACATATGCACAAAATAACAAACCTGTGAAAATTTGAACTCAATTGGTCGTCAAAGTTGCGAGATA
>JAUELU010096667.1:0-12381 GCA_032357145.1 Evasterias troschelii
ATGTGTGCATATTTTACTTAATAAGGAGTTTTAAATGCACGTTACGTGAATGTGTGAAGATACGAACGTGACTTGAACGTACAAGGAACTGAAAACTGCATGTAGCAAAAAAGGAATAAAGACCTATATGATCCGTGCAGGAATTTGGTGTTCACTCTAATATTAATAGTTGACAACTTGTCATTATTGAACGGTTGTCACGATTTCCTAGGCTTAATTTGGGGAAGAAGATTAAAAGGGCTTGACAGAAAATGAGACCACAATTAGAAAGCCTGTGTATACCGAACTCTGCTTGTTAAGTGCTTTTCATATACCCGTATTGACACATCAGACTGGGCTACATTGGCATTATATGGGTTAACTTTCTAGAACTTAACGCAATTATTATGCCATGTTTTGTACTAGTGAGAAGACTTCGTATATGTACGCACAGCTGCTAAATACAAACATTTACCGGTAGAGACAAACTGTGGTACCCGCGCTTACCGGAAAGGGATTCAGCTGCAAACAAATCTGATGATTACACACTGTGTTTGACTGGTTCCCAGATATCAATGTCAATGGGTATTAATAAAGCCATGTCAGACAGGGCAATATTTTTAAGCAACTCTGTGCACAAACACTTACACTGCATGCCCAAGGAACACCTTCTATAGCTTGAATACTTTCAACCGTAACTTACGATCCCCAGGAAAATAATTAGAGAACTGAAATGAGATTGCTTGTAAATTGCCTTGTGTGACGTGGCCTTTGTTTGGCATCTTGATGTTTTGGATGTGTTACAGTCGTAGGCAGAGAAGACTCAATTAGGCTATGCAAGTCTCGCGGGTATTGAAAACGAGAAAACAACTCGAACAAAGACTATATTTTGTCTATGAAACCAAATCTTACTTTCAACTCTACTCATAATATCCCAGACAGCCCAGGCAGTCCTATTGGTTCAAAGATGTTTACGTTTGAGCTCGGTCTTAAAGGGACACGTTGCCTTGGATCGGGCGAGTTGGTCTAATAAAAGGCGTTTGTAACTGTTTGTTATGAAATGCACTAATGGTAAGAAAGATGTCTTAAAAGTAGAATACAATGATCCACACAAAGATGCCTCAAAACTGCGTGTTTTTCCTTTTACTTTGAGAACTAACACGGTCGGCCATTTATGGGAGTCAATATTTGACTCAGTTGGACACAGGGTTGTCATATTATTGGCGAACAAAACGGCTCCCGTGTCATAAGAAAATCTGTCCCCGGAAATAATGGGGGACAGATTCTCCTGCCACACCGGCGCCTTCATTCCGGAATCCATGTAAATTTTGACCCAGGAGTGTTTTGACGGTGGAGGTACTATAAAATAAACTCTAAAAAAACACACACAAAAACCCCACATACATACTCACAATATATACATATTTTTTGATAATAACTGCCGGTGTACGGGGAATTTACTTTACAAATTTGTACATGACAAATTCATATGGTTCTATAATTCGTAATTAACAGAGACGGAGTGGGTTTATAGCATTATTTAACCTTCTTCATCCTATGACCATTGGGTCCCCTGTTGGTATTGATTATTAACAAATCAAACCAGACTGCCATGCAGTCTACCTTAACCAATGTCATGTGCATTTTAATGTGTGAGTTTTTGTAACAATTTTGATTAGGGTTGCTTTTAGGTTGTCCTTCGGGAGTAAAGTAATTCCTTAATATACTTTCCGTCTGTTTTCAATTTCCAGAGTAAACTCTGAGTATTGATAAATCATGTATTTTCCCCCCTTCACTATGGACCGGTGGGATGAGAATCGGTATCTACACTTGATGTGAAAGTTTAAGCTCAATCGGTCATTGAAGTCACGAGAAAAAAATGGGGAAAATTCCACTCACTGTTTTTAAACAGTGAGTTTATGACTTGCAAGATCAAAACTAATTAATTAAATTCTCAAAAACTATAGCATTTCAAGCTACACAATTTCAAGGGAACTTGACCATTTTTATACCATGTAGGCCTACGTTGTGCGCAATCTGTGAATAATATGTTTACTCTAACAAATGTTATGCTTGCATTATGTTGTGCTGAACATAAGATTGACAGTATAATGTTCACAAATTTGCAAACAACTTCCAATAATATTTGCTTTTATTTAAGTGACCACGAAACAGAAAGCCCTTAACAGAGAAACGGATTTAAAAGCAAGTAATTGAAAAATGTATTGCCCATTCAGGATGAAATTGAATGATTGACCAGCCTCTTGTAGCTGGCTTTACGAGTTGTATTATATTTGCATTCTGAGAATGAATTTGAAACCTATTTGAGCAGGTAATGCTAAACTGGTGAAATTGAACAACCTCTTTTGACTGTTGAATGCTGATCATACGGAACATTAATTTACAAACGAAATTAAACGAGCCGGGTGTTAAAATAAAATAAAAATTGTTGTCGAAATTGGTCGGGAAAACCTATAATTAACCAACTAGCCAGTAAGCGTAAAATCGTGGAATATAATAATTATTTTCGAAACGAAAAACAACTCCACACTTTGACACCAAACATCAAAACAGAAACAGAACAGACGAGCATTTTCAATCTCATATTGATGCCGACGCTTGTCCAACCAGGTAAGATAAAGAAAATAATATCCAGCGAACGAGCGGTCAACGCCACGTGTCTGTCACATTCAAACATATTAAACAAACACCGTTGAATATAATCAAGCGGGAAGCGCCAGGAACAGGGCGGGCTGTGTGAGCAAACGCCGTTGATTAACTCATCCATAAAGGTAGAGTTCACCAGTCCTTGTATTACTCAAACAATTAATGCCCATAAAACTTACTTTGTTATGAAGCAATGCAGCTGTTGATAAAGTAGGCTATCTTTGAGAAACGAATCCCTTCGAACGAATGTGATTTTAGAGAGATAGAGTTTAAAACCATTTTAATCTGAGAAATGTTTCTGCATGAAACGTTTCTCAGATTGTGTACTCCAATTACGGACTATTCTTCCGGCGTGGACAAGATCGCTAAAGATTTTTTACGATGTGTAAAAAACGCTAACAAAAATTAAACTCGGATTTGCGTCTCTTTTTACAAGTTTCTGGGTCATTTTGACACAGATTCCGGGTCACACTGACCCAGAAATGAGTCAAACCCAACGGGAGGACCAGGGTCAATTCAGATCCAGACTTTTTAGAGTATAGTACTGACAATAAAGTGTATATTCTGTTTTGTGCACATTCTTAGAATCAATATTAAAGGTACATCAGTACGATGACATAACTGCATGATGACATAACTGCTCCCTACTAAGAGATTAATACTTACATTGTAATTATGCATGAGTACGTTTATGGCAAATGTTCTTTCCCTCCAAATACTAGCATTCTCACACTAGAATATAACACCAATGTAAAGACCCTGGAATATTTGTTCATTTATTTATTTATTTCTTGTTTATCCTGGGAAATCCATTCAGTAAGAAAAACTCACTGATCTCCCATGGATCCCAGCTAATAACAATCTACAGAAGTGCACTTAAGATAAAAGATTAAAAATTTACACAGTAAAACATTGCACATTCATTTAAAAAACACAAGATCCAAGCACACATAAACTACAAAATAGCATTTTTAAATAAGACGAAGAAAATTAAAGGGGGAAAAAATACACATCCATTAAAAACACTCAACCAAATACAAAAAACCAGATGAACCACAATGGAGTAATAACAAACGTCAGTAAAAATGGGATTAAGAATGTCAGTAAAAATGGGATTAACTGAGCTGTTTGAGTTGATTTAAAATTGATTGAGTTCTATTGGCTGCAGAGATTTCAGATTATGCGGCAAGTTGTTCCAAGCCTGGGCCACCTAAAGGAAAGGAAGATAAAGGTGAAGTGTAAAGTTGTGCTTGAGTTTACCAAACGATTATCACTGTTGACACATGTGAAGAAATTTCATTTCAAAAAGACGTATTTTTGCGGGTCTGAAAGCAACAGGTGGTTTGTATGGTCCACTTCACTGCTGCAATGGTTTGCTTATTAACTTTACCCCCAACCCAGCTGATGCTAGTGCTCAATGTACGGTACATATTCCCTTATTACATTTTCAGAGAACGAGCTTAATTATTTTGACATCTGAGGATTTGGATGCAGTAATTGAGCCCCTTGACTATTAACAGCAAAGTTTATTCAAAGTTCTTTCAGTCATTCATTCATTCACCCAAGTCCATTCTTTTAAAAAACATGTCATGACTAAAACAACTGAACAGTGTTCAACGAGTCACTGCACATTTACATACTCATACGTCATGGCCAAGCTATTTCATTTAAATCAATATTCTGTCAAGGGCATGCCAAATTATCTCAGATACGTTTCTCAGAATATTGTTCACATTTTCTGACACAGAATGTGCTTTTATTATACTGGGTTCTTTAAAAACCCACATCGTAGCTAGATCAAGGCTCTGGACACCATCATAGACCTTGTACATTGACGTCATCACACCGTTATGCATAGAGGTAAACAGATGATGAAACAATGGGTGTGTTCGATTAGCTTCCCCGGGTCGACCCTGGTGTGTTCATCCGGGAGAGCCCCTGACATGAGCTAATCGAACGCCAACTTCCCCCAGCATTCACACCGATGCATCCATCCTTGGGACAGCCGACCAGAACTATGCTTTCATTGTGTTAATTACGTCCGAAACTTGTCATTCACTCACGGAAGGATATTTAAATAATTATATTCTCAAGGTAAAAATATGCAACGTTAAATTAGTTTACAAACCCACTTTGATAGAAAAGTACGCATCTTCGAGTAAAAATATGTTCAATACTTACAAAGTCGCTGTTGAGTTAAAATGTGTGTTTAAAGATGTTGACAAAATTCGCGATAGAATGGTATTAAAATCAATGGCATTTTACAACTAACTATAGGCCTACATACATTGAGGGTTCAACGACTTGTAACCGCCACCCCCCCCCCCCCCCTCCCCTCATTCCAGACACTTTCATGAGGACTCTATCAATTGGAAAATGAGTACATATCAGACCTGAATTTGATCTTGGAGTTACCCTGTTAATAGCGAATTTGTATAAATTAGATCAGAGTGTCATTTTCTTCACCAGAGTGTTCACAGTGTGACACAGGTCACAGTGTAAAGCTTTCAAAATAGTGTCATAATAATAGAAAGGGTCGGAACGATAGGAACGTTACCATTGGATCGGATAAGTGTTCCAGCGTGTGCTCATGGACTGTTCCGCTGCACCATTGGAACGTTCAGAATAGGAATGCGCGTATTTGTATATTCACTATTTAGGAATGCTCATGTACTCCGGTGCGATCGCTGATGTGGTCCAGCGGAACATCCTATGCATGTATTGCGGGAATGCGGGCGTGTGTCCACGGGAACCTTCATTTGCGCCAAGAAAGTTTCCAAGTTTTGAGATGCTCACTGATAATGATGTACACTGTGGTGACAGTAATGGAGATAAGATTGTTATTGTGTTGTCTTGTAGCTGCCTTTCAACTCCGTAGACCCGGTTTGAATCTCACCTTAAATCTCATTTAGACTAGGTTTTGGTGTTAGGCGTTTTCTACCCACATCTAAACTTGAATTTTTTCCCATTTTCTCCCTTTTAATAAAAAGAGCTCATAGTGGTATGACCATTATTGTGGTATGACCATTATGGTGATTTTTGACATTTTTCTGAGGATTGACTTCTAAACTGTCCTGTTGAGTAAAATTAACTCAACCAAACCAACGTCGGAAGGTAGAATAGATTGTACTCCCCTTTACACTACCCATTACGTTTATAACAAGCATCACTTTCACTCCTGAATTTTGGGAACAAGACAAAGCCAGGAGAAGTCTTCAACCACAACCGATGAGCCGAAAGATTGGACCTTAATTAACAAACTCAATATTCCATTAATACTTAATGCGTGTAAGTTGAGCCTTCAGCTTACATATCCCATTACTTGCCATCTTAATCCCCATGGGGCTTAAGATGTTGATCTTTCATAATCCCCACGGGGCCTAAAATGAGGAACCCCGGAACCATGGATGACTAGCCTGGGTAGAATGAATATCATCAGTAATTAAGACCAAGGGTCGTTGATGAAGAGTGTACTTTTGGTCAACGTCAAGGTGCTGTGATCACTTTCACAAATGTTAATAACCGTTTTGTTATAGTAATAATTAGTTCATTTATATTATTAAAATATTTGATTGATGCATTTTTGTTTTATACACGAGATAAAACCAAGACCATCTCGATGCACTTATTACATCAATATTAAAAACCCCTTTTCTAATAAGCTTGTATGCACCATACACAAATACAGTGGGCATCATATACGAGTAAATCAAAATGCACCTACGGTGGGCTTCAAACCTGCGATAGTATGAATTATACGGCAGCGTGCCCGGTAACAAGCGGCTTCTGTACTTGGCATCGGGTATGACCAGAGCGGGATCAGAACCTGTGACCTCTGGGCTTACATTCATGTACTCTTACCCAATAAGCTATTTGTCAATATCTTTGTTTGGGGCCGGCAGTCATAAGCCATACTTAAGTGACTTAAGTTAAACTATGATTAAATCGATAGTTTTTAATCATCATTTTGTATCGGAGGGGATAGTCCTAATTCAAGTTTCCGGATTGTGCGAAGGGGTTTCAAGATAACTGAGCGTAAAGTTCAGTTTTCATTCATAAGTCGTTGTAGGGGAAGGTAACATTCTGTATGGTAATGTGAAACATGTCTTTGAGGGTAATTCTAGCGATAAAAATGTAACAGTTATGCCATAGGCCTACTGTTTTGTCAGAAGCAATTTTATTGCTTACGGGACTTTTGTTTCAAAAAAACATTAACATGTTGTGTGCCCAGAAGAGCGAGAGCCTTGCGCGCTTCTTCCGGGCACACGATGAAATGGAATCGTTAAGTTCCACTGGCGTTTTCAAGTCCGTTGCAATATTTGAAGCTACATCGCTTTAAAAAAAATACAGAAAAAAAACCTTCAAATAAGGCTAATTGGATTGCCTTAAGAATCTGATCAGGTTTTTCTTCTTCAAAGCTCTAGTTTAGCGTTTTCACCATAAAGAGTAGGACATCTTGTGATTGCACTTAATAAATAATTCGTCAGACTCCACGGGATTTCATTGATTGCCTTTGTCATTTGAAAAGCCCGCCGGCACAAACGGATATAGTCTCGGCCAGCCGGTAACATATTCAGCTGATTAGCAATCATACAGAGGAAAAGCTACCCCGAATAGAAATTGATATCCTCGCAGTTGACCTCTGTCTCCCTGATAGAAGCTCTGTTTTTTGTGTACTTTTATCCATTGAAGAAGCCCCGACATGTTGTACCGACATTGGGATATCGTGGCTCTTAGAGAGGCGTTGTCCTCCTCCATGAGATGGCGAAGACGGTACATTTACGGGCATATTCAGGCCAGGGGCCGGTGCAATAAATACACCCATCCCGCTGAGCTATGGGACCAAGGTGAATGTCAGGGTTGTATTTCAGCAAGGGCCCCGGAGGAGGGAATTATAGAGGGGGAGGGTATCCCCTCTTTAATCGACTGGACTAATAATTAGCGTGGGATTGGCTTAGGGTTTCCCTTTCACTGTGTGGTTGTATACAGTGATGTCGGGGGATACACTATAAGTAAACACCACGGGAGTTTCATACTCTGCACAGATCAATGAGATTTCCGGTTGCCATGATGATAAGTAAACAGATGAAAGTGCAATCTTGATGGATTGAAGGGATGATTGCCGAGCATAATCCACTCCAATCTAGCTATCTGATGTTTTAAGGAGCATTTTGTCTTAGATCAAGTTCTATTCGCGATCAAGTCCTAATCGTGATCAAGTTCCATTCGTGATCAAGTTATATACGTTGAATTTTTTTAAAAGTAATTTTGGACTCTCACCAGCCGGTCAACGTTGGGTTAGCAAGTTCCACTCATCAAAACGTATCGATCTTCGTCATGTACCCTGTGTAATTTATACGCATTGATAACAAGGACAACTTCTTTAAATTGACCATTTTGGTTTTTCCACGCGTCAATTTTGATTACACGGTGGCGTCGTTGCCGAGTGGCAGGTGCCCCTGGAATCAAGCTCTGGTAGTGATCAGCAGAGTGTGGGTTCGAGTCCTAATCGTGCAGCTTGTGTCCTTGAGCAAGACAATCAACCCTTCAGATGAGACGTAAAACTGTATATAGGTCATGTTGGTCGTACTAATAACCCATTTACACTTATCGTGACACTCCAGAGAAGAGTTCGCCACGGTGTTTTCTGGTATGGTTGGCTGCAGATTGAGCCCTCGGTGTAAAGTGCTATATAAAAACTGTGTAGTGTTGTGAGTCGGATGGGGAAAAATATTGGACTCTAAGTGCTTCAGTCTTTAAACAACAGGAATCTTACTGTTTAAGACCTTTAACACTACAATATCAAAGCCAAGTTTTCTTTACAAAATACTATTAGTTTACAACAAATAGTTAAGGCATAATTTTTTTTTCTTCTTTTTTTTAGTAAAACGAAATAACAAGTTTTTGGCCAAGTTTGTTTTTACTTGTCATATATTTTGTGTAGGGCGGGTGGGTGGGGGGGGGGGGGGTTGGACGTCAAAAATGATAGGACCTACTATTGAACTTTAGGGTAACCTCGAGATGGATTGACCGGTTTACGTAAGGACAACCTGTAAATAGTCCCTGCCCCGTCCGTGTGTATCCTAGACAAATGCCAAGGGACACGCTGGAAGGGTCACAAATTTACCAAGTCATCGCCTATTGTAAGCCAGCCAGCGTACTCCCCAACGCCCAGAAGAAATCCTACAACGACATGGAAGGACTTAACCTTTTTTGGACGTGATCAAATGATTGTACTTTTTAAAACGTTTTCCCGCAAAGTAGGCGGGGAACCAACCTTCGCCAACATCCAAGGAAAAGATTGACCGACCACTTTCCCGTCTCGGTATAAATCCATCAAATTGTGGCTGCATCATGACTTAACACGCGCGTCAACATGATGGATCAGTGGCTGAAAGTCTCACCACCTTTTTGTTTACCCCGCGCTTTTTTTAACTCACTGAAAAAGAAAAAAAAAGGCCAGCAATCCCCGTGACTTGAAGGAAGCCCGTCACTTCGGGGAAAGTTGCTTTACCCCTCTGAGTGTTCCCCCAAAGAACATTGATAGATCGCCCATCTGTTTTGTTAATGGAATACGTCCATGATGGATAGAGCATCGGTCTTTGATTGATTTGGATTCTCTAGTGTCTAAAATGCAGTCATAAAAGAATTAATATGCAAGTTAAACAGGAATTAAAAATGAATTGATTGCAAAGATGTCACGTACTTGAATGTTCTATGAGAAAGATGGAAAGTAATTAGTGAAGCACATTACACATATAATTAGTGCATGTGAGTGCAGTGTCGCAGATTATAATGACGAGGTGAAATCTGACAGTCCATTTCTAGAGGTGAAGCTGATTGAAACGGAAAAATCCAGTTTTCATGAGTGAGTATAATGCGTCAATGCACGAACGAACGAAACTGTATTGTAAAGTATAACTCCCATAGATCCTTAATATTTGACAATTGTTCACAAACACAAAACAGACTAAGAAACTCGTCCAACCAATGCCCACACTATGACAATTTTCTTTTTTAAAGACCCCATGTTGACGATTCCATAGACACATAGACGCTTGGACGAACGAGCGGGAACGATTACTTCGGGAAAGAACATTAGAATTAAGCACTGGCTTCAGTTGATGGCGGTTTAGGTTCAACGTTGCAACATGACTACATGGCATGATAAAGAATGACACGTGACACGTGTTCAACCAATCAACTGATAATAATTTTAGATGAGTTGAAATAATACAACTAAAGTCGAACTGTTGCCTACTTCTGTGCTCTTTCGTTGTGTCATTTTGCTGAAGATTCGCAATTTGTAAAGATTTATATCTCATTGTTGCGGTCGTGGTTGTATCCATGTAAATCATATTTGTTGTGCAAATGATGTCTTATGCGGACAATTTTACCACCAATTGCGACAATTTGACGTTATGCAAAGAGAGCCTGGCTTAGAGAGACTGGCTTAGCGCGAGTGAAACTTTGAATGTCAACCTATTCCAGCTAAGCAAGATCGTGCTTAACAAGTTTTAGCGCTTACAGGCTTTAGGAAATGGAGCTTCAGGGCCCAATTTTATGGCTCAGCTTACCGTCAAATTCAGATCCATGAAGCTAGCTGGTTCGCGGTCTTTTCGAGTGACCATGAACGTCTTGTGCGTATTTGAACGCCAAGCCCATTAAAATGCACGATTTCGTTTCATCTACACGTGCAATGTACACTTCAGGCTTGGGTTCCACAAGATACTCGAATGCGCGGGCGTCTTCACCACGCTATATTGCGGATTGTGTATTGCAAAGGCCGTGTTCAAGCTGACCGTCTACAGCTGAACATTATATCCGCAGCGTCCGAAGAGCCGTGAAGACGGACACGGCCACAGTAGTCTACCTTGTCTACGTCTCCAGCGATTGTCATCCCTGGGGCGTTTCCCTTCTTAATAGCTCATCTCATTAAGAGACTGCTTTCACAAAACATCCATCTACTATTCTGCCACTGTAATCCGATTACTATTCCGAAAGATTACAAATACAGATAACTGATACTCTTCATGGATTTATTGGCCTCCGGTGATAACATTAATAACCATAATGATTCACTAAAACCAAGTTCTACGTGTATGCTTGAAAACGTATACGGTTGATGCCAAAATATAGCTTAGTCCGTTTTCGAAACCGCGGATAGGGCTTGGGCTCTCTGTCGGTTATTCTTATAAAAGGTGTGCTGTCCTGATGAGGCTACTATAAAGAAGCCATGGTTTTGCAAACGGCCTATGACAAAAAAGGGTTTAACCACCGAAGTGTTATTTGGTATGGTGGCCCCAAATGGACACCGATAAATTAATTATCGATGCAATATTTAATATTTTTGTCTTTTCAGGGCCTACATAGTTTTACTTTAATAGTTTTACCTTGTTGTGAAAAGTAAAACACCGAATTACATGTATGTAGGGCCTACAACAATACTAATTCAATTATTTATCCTTTCTTGCAAACATCATCAAAGACAAATTTGCTCAAAGCAATTCCGCAATTTGTGTGAAGTGGGCGGGGCTTCAGTCATGCCGTCCGCTTAAAATAAGTGACACAATAGATCAACTGTTGTGAAACCCCGTCGTCAGCTTCGTGTTTTATTTTGTTTAATTAGTGCATTGATATTTAATGAGCATGTTGAAAGACCAATTCACGGCAAGTAATTAATCAGTTGTCACTTTCCTTTTGTCGCATTGAGTCACGAGTTCGCGAAGTCATTGTTCGATAGACCGTTTGAAATTAGGGGGCTATTAAACCATCGAAAACCTTGCCAACGCCAACAAGCCTGATAAACAAAGCTAATTGTAAACTATTGAGCTGCCGGATGATGAAAAAAATGGTAATTGGATTTGTTAACCTTTAGCTTTCAAAGCACGTGGGGCAAAGCTACAATCCCGGCCATAACTCGTTCGGCCCCCTCACCAAGGCCCCCGTGCCCCCTTGCAATGTTGGCTCTCATTGCGCGGTCTGCGCTCCCATCAACATTGAGCGGGGGGACGGGGGGAGAATGTTTATTGTGACAGGGGAAGGGGAGAGGGAATGTTTATTGTCACGTTGTGAATGGGTGGCCCAAGCATTTTGAACGGGATTGTAGGTGCCAAAGACCACGGCCCGAAAGCTGCAGGCCCAACAAACAGCATAAGCACAACACAAACTTACCATAACTTATAAGTTTACCAGCCAAAATACCAGTTCACTTCTGTGACTTATATCCTGCTCATGTTTGCTTGTTTATAGCAATGATTTCTGCAGCTCGAGTGGCCGCGATTTATGCGACCAAACATCTACAGTTTGTACTTCAGGGCAAACTATTCTATCACAAAACACCAAATATATTTGCATACAGCGTCCAATGCATCCCTAATGTGTGGGATGGTCCCAAGGAGCGAGAAGTTAATTATCACATTGGCCCATTTTGGGTGAGTTTCTTGTAATTTGGTTATGATGTATGATTAACTACCCTTTATTACCCGATGTGTCAGCGAGTGACGTTGCTTTGTGTCCAAAGTTGAAATTGCCTGAGTTACGTGGATATGGAAGTCATCGGTCGCAATGGCATGGTTAATATAAGCCTAATATAGGCCTGGCTTAATCCATAAAGTCGACCACAGTAAAACAAAGTTGATGAGATTGTATTCCTTATTAGCATGATTGACAAGCACCCCAAATGAGAACTTTGGAAAAGGTTATGTACCTCATAGCCTATTAGTATTAATCAAT
>JAUELU010096684.1:0-12370 GCA_032357145.1 Evasterias troschelii
TTGGGCCACAATAAAAATGTTCACTTCCTGATGACGGAGATTTTCTTACTACAACAAACAACTACATTAAACAACAAGTCAACAAGACAAGCATCTGGATAATAACAGAGAATAGTCTTAAAGCAAAGAGATGAAATTAAATAAATACAAAACCAACCAACAATCCCCGAAATGAATTTGTGATGGAAAATGCCTGAATGGGTGCACTGAATAACAGTTTAAAGTAGCACCAATGTTACATAACCCTTTACAATAGCACACACTCTCTTTCTCTCTATAGTACTGTAAACACTAAGCATTTCTCTCTTTAAAAGACAAAGGAGTTTTCCCGTGGTCCCGCTTGAATCACTGGGTCCGCTCCCACCACAGCCCGACTTTCAAGCGCTACATGCTGCGTTGAGTTCAGTGGTATAACATCCTGAACATTCTCGGATGTTGTCTACCCAGCGGAACGTGGTCGACCCACGGAACGATGACATTCACTTGGATATGATATACAATTGCTGTATAACATGTTTGGGCAACGTCAGTGGGACCCTTTTTTTAAGGGCACCAAGGCCAAGACATGGGGCAAATGTAGGCTCACTGAATGTCTATTAACTCGAAGAGGCCTCGCCCACATTCATCAATGCTTACGTTTACACAAAACAACATCATTCTTATTTTTAACAGATGTTAACAGTTCTTAATCGGTGTATATGTACGAGTTATTCTAGCTAGAAGCTGAACATAAAAAACTGTCATAACTCACCTGGGGGCTTCCAAACAGTGCATCCCTTGAAATTGTTGGCCTTTTAAACTTGGCTAGAACCACACTCAGATTGGAAACTGGCAATAATCAGCCTGATTTTCGGGAGCCCAGTAATGTGGTTTTCACGACCCTTCGGGAAAAGAGATATTGTGGTAGCTGTGAC
Source organism: Evasterias troschelii (assembly GCA_032357145.1). Taxonomy (NCBI): domain Eukaryota; kingdom Metazoa; phylum Echinodermata; class Asteroidea; order Forcipulatida; family Asteriidae; genus Evasterias; species Evasterias troschelii. The sequence continues at coordinate 915 of JAUELU010096684.1, forward strand.
CTCGCGTGACCTCATCAATAATGACCCGGTTGAGTTAGTACATAACTTTATAGGGATCAACTCCAAGGAGACAGCTATACCGGTTATAGACTACAGAGCAATCTATTCTACAATAATCCATTTGTCATTTGGTTTCGGTAAAATAAAAAAATAAAAAATGTTTTTAACTGGGGGGAGGGTTGACAAAACCAAAATAGCAGTAAAATATCAACGGAAATCTTTGATTTATTCGTCCCTCGGAAGGACAATGTAATCTCCCACGTTAACGGGTAAAGGTCATTGTGAATAATCTGGTGTTTCTTGAAAGAAAATGCAAGTCACTCTCCATCAGGAAGAAATCGCAGTTGAGTACACTTGACAAGTGAGGGCGCACTCGTGTTTACTTGATTGAATTGGACAGACTCAGACTCAGCCAGAGGGTACACTTTTTTACTAAACAATGTTTAAGTGTAGATAGCGTTTTACAAGGCCTATTTTGTCCAAATAGTTTTGTTAATACGAAAAACAATTTATTTTGTTATCATAATATTCGTATTTTGTTCATTGATTCAGTTTGAAATTAGTGTTTTCCCTAAACACCCCCACAACTTACCTCGCTCTGTGTTACATAATTATTATTATACACTCTGTGGATATTCCCTTGTTCTGTTCACTTTAGAAAAAAAAAAAAAAAAAAAAAAAAAAAAAAATTTAACACTGTAAATAAACACTGTGTGGACGTGGATAAGTCCACATTTCAAACAATCGCCCTGTGTGGACCCCTGTTGTTCGCAGGTCCATACTCTGTATGTTATAATGCTTTCCTATGTGATCATGTGTACACACCTGTAACCGGGGACCTCTTATTGTCCCTTTTGGTTTGTACTTTTTGGCAACAGCTCCCTTTAGTTCCAAACACTCTTTCCAACCTGAGACCTTCACTCATCTGGGAACCTTATTGTTGTTTTTTGTCATAAATTCCCAGTTCAAATGTGAACATCTATCCACCTCCCCGCACGCGTTTGTTCGTACCCATCAAAACACTAATAAACACACGACTCAAAGTCACGAGCCCACTTCACATTTGAAAAGCCTTAACGGTTTCGAATCAGCGCTCCTGAAAAGAAACCCATATCATGACGTGGGTAAATTTCAGCCTCGAATGAACGAACTTCAAAAACCTAACCAAAAAGATCGAAATCATGTAGAAGTACTTTCCGAACTAACAAAAGGTTTTTAAAAAGCGGTTTGGACAATGTTGTGTGAACATGTGAGGCCATTATTAATTTAAAAATAATTTAAAAATAGAAAATAAAAACTACACCCATGATTATAAACAAAAATAGTTTGCATTGCGTAATTTCGTACTTAAACGGGAGGAAACGCTTTGTATAAAGAAAATATTTCACTCGAGATTATTATCGCTGAAACAACAGACGTTTTGGAACCAAAGTCCAGGCAATAAATCATTCGTTCTAGATGATTTAAAACGTTTGTTCCAGTTCAAAGATGAATGATATTGTAGACAACATACAAAGGGACATCGTTCTGTGAGTTGTCACACATTCCCCAAAACAAGGTGTATTTTTGTGTGTGGTTTTTTCATAGCCAAGATCCTCGAAATACTAAGCTAGCACTTATGCAAATTCTGTGTACGAGATTGCCACTGTGCACCGTAACTTAACAATCTTCTTCGTCAAATAGAGTGTTGAAGTACTCAGGATAAACAGGGGGAATAAAGAGGATATGCTTGGGGGAAAACCTCACCGAACTGCGTCTTTTGAAGCAGCCAGATGAGAGATGGGAGGACTTGGGCCACTCTATCAGCGTATTTCAGCTTGATATGAAGTATACGTTTTCACTATAGTTATGAATCAGCTCGACCTACCCCCCCCCCCCCCGATTCAAAATGGAGGCGGGCAACACAGCCATTATGCATTATGATTGGATCAATCAGACCAGTGTGTCTTTAAGAGCGAAGTCAAGCGTGTTGTTTTTGTAGATGTTCTATAAAATGGCGCAACGAAAGAGGCACCAATTCTCAATCAAGTGTTATTATTAGACCGTTTCCGAAAACGGCTTTGGCAGTGGCTGGATCACTGAAAAGTCTTATTCTTCAACGTTATCAGCGCAGCCGAGGCCAAAGCCGTAGCCGGAGCCGCTTGATTCGCACATGTTTTTCTTTTTATCATAACCCTTTTGGTTTCGTTTTGGTTTGGTTTTGTTTGTTTTGTTGAAGGAGGGGGGTGAGAATGAGGTAAATGTTTCCAGATCAAAACGGTTTCGCTACACGCAAAACCAACGGCTTGGGGAAAACACATTGGAATAGGCGGAAGTAAAAAACAGAAAAACAGAAAAACTGCTGAATTCAATAGTCGTGTTTATGTTGGCCTTGAAGAAAATGCGATTTCTTTGTCTTGTCATGTATGTACACACAGTCATTCGGCCTGAACAAGTCCATGTATAGTTCGATTCAGTAGTTATAGAATGAACTCTGTGCCGATGCAAGTGAGATTTAAAAAGAAAACAGGCGCCATTGCACGGATGCAGAAAATGTAATGTTCTCAAATTTGTCGTTGATAGAGGACCACTTGTTGGTTGTGACGTCAATAAGACTGGAGTGTCAATTTAAGACTGTTTTGTGGCCACGTATTTGAAATCATGACTTCAGAGAATTACCGTCTGAAGTTTGTCCTCATCGGTTTTGCCGTCTGGAGTTTACTTTCCTTGGAGGGCGGTGAGGGGACTGACATCGGCGGGGATGAAACCAGGTACAGACGGCGTAGAGATAACAATGAAGGGTACGTTAAGGTGACTGAATAACACGTTCGTATTAAAGAGCAGTGTTATACCATTTCAGTGTAGCTTCTGTATTATTACTTTTTTCTTATTTCGTGTGTGAGGGTGTTTATACCCGTTGACTCCAAGTTATTGAAGAGTCAGGTTGCTTTTCAGAGAAACCGATCGCAGTTCTGCCCGTTAGTAGTATACGTCGTGCATCATTAATGTCTTCACAAATTCAATGAGGAAACTGCTGAAAAATGTCACAAGACAAATTTATGATTCTCTATAAGGTACTTGGGAACATTTTTAATATGTTTTTCTTATAATGTCGTTGTTTTACACAAAAATACACAATGCCCGTAGAGTGTGTGTGACGTAGCGCTCATAATCGGTGAACCGTGTGGAGACTGATGTGCGAACAAACAAAAAAGGGAGAATTACAAAAGGGTTTCCATATGAAAATTCTGAAGACCGGGGGTCTCCAAACTTAATGTTCTGCACAAAGCTTACGGGAAGATTGTGTGCATACAGGGGTCGATTGGAAGGACACACTTGACGTATCAAGGGATGTGGGCTAATGCATCGGCCCTTATGGGGTGTTTTACATAATGGAACAACAAACCCCACAAAGTTTGTCTTTGTTAATTATGGTCCCTATAATGAAATTATTAAGAAAAAGGGAACAACAGACAACGAGAGGAGGACCACACGAACGCTATATGTAAGGTGCATATGCCCTAGTACAATAATTATGCGCAAACTTGCGGGGTACACAAAATAACATAGCTACCCACAAGGATTTTTCTTTCTTTTTTCTAGTAGTACACTACGGAGGATTTCAAAAAAAAAATGAAATAATAGAACAGCAATGGAAGAACCCGTACGCCATGTAGGGTGCGTGGTGTGGACCCGGTGTGTCTACGTGATGTGTGCGGTTGTAGCATTTGTGGGCGTGTCTACTTGTTAACTTGGGGGTCTTTTACAACAGATTAAAATAAGTACGTTTTCAGTTTGATTTTATGTGCGCCTTAAACTTGGGAACAAAAGATCTCCACAAAATGCAGACTCTTCGGGTCATTTTTGTAGCTTTTTTTGTGTTATAAATGTTATTATAATTTTCCTTTCCTTCTTTTTTTCAAGGATGGGAAAATTTGTTCTTTTTGTCTTTCTTCTTTTGTTTAAAGTTAAACAAGGAAACCATTTTGGATCACGTGTATTCTTCAGACGAAAGTGCAGAATGATGTCATCTGACTAAAACAAATCAGCCCTTGAAACAATTTCAAATGACAATTATTCTGATGTGAATACATAGCCTACTAATATTATTTTTAAGAATAAATAACCCGACAATTTTTTTTTTCTGGCGTATGGCACACTTGGGTCCAAAAAATTGTGTCTATTTCTTTGATGGAGTTCTTGTGGTAGTGTGAAATTATTACCAATTATCAAACCACGTATTAATGTAATTGATGTTATAAAATTAGTTGAGTATTTGTGTTCTATACGTTTTACAAACTGTTGTACAAAGGGTTTCATTAATTCAATCCTTTATCATTTATTTACTTATTTGTTTATTTAAATTATTAAGAAAACCCAATTACAGTTCTGTGCCAAGTTATGGTTTTGTACATCTAGAAATAAATGTGCGTGTGTCACCTTATATAGGCCATGTTATAAATAAATTGAAGGTCGTTTGAGAAGTGATGTCCTCTGATAAGGTTTGATATGTACAAAACATAACCAAGACAATTTTGCTGCGAGTGTGGGGGCGTCACAAATTTGCAACGAATAATTCGCAGTTGCCCTGTGTTGCCCTGCGAATCATTCGCAGCGAAAACAGTGCCCCGTGACGTCAAAATTCGCTTTGCATTCGCAGAAAGTATGAACCGGGCTGACGAGGATTGTTGCGACTGAGCCCTATTTTAAATACAAGGCAGGGTACAGCATAAATTTGCAATGGATTTACACACTTTAGCTTCATTAATATTGATAGTCGAATCTTTCGTAAAACTGATGGTCCAATGCGCATGTGCATACGTCAGCCCATCCCAATGCATTTGGACAAGGCGCGGGGACTGAGAGAAATTGCTCTTTTATTCACAAGCTTCGAAGTGTGACTTCAGATTTTCAGACTATAGTCGTTCATTGGTATTTTCTGTGCGTCGAGTGTACATAGATATGTGTGTTTCCATTGTGTCAACATCACCGTACCTCTAACAAAATGGCGGTTTGATGACGTCAATGCATAGATGACTTGTTGCGTCTATAGATGACGTTTTAGATGACGTTTTATGCTCGCATTATTCGTGAACGTCCCTGGGCATCGGTTAGTGCACATGGTTAGTATCGAAATAGAAAATCAATGCCTTATAAAATAAAATAATTTTATTTTGTCGATTAAGGTCTCATGCCGACAGAGATGTAACTACATGTAAATGCACCTCACAGTCATCCAGTCTTACTTGTAAAACACCAACTCCAAGTAAGTGCTTTCATTTCGGATTGGGCGGATGGAGAAAAAAAATATAAGAACTGAACTACAAACGAAAGCAACTCAACTGGGATCTGACGGCGATCAAATAAATATTTACACGCAAACTCGTTTTCACTTGAAGTGAAAGGTCAAAGCAATAACAGAGTGAATTAAAAATAATAATATTTCAAGAGTGTCTTCAAGAACACAACATCGAACCAACCTTTGAAATAATTTTACGCATTCGTGAAAACAACGAAAAGTGGTTCAGGTTTTGAGAGCAATGTTTTTTTATGTGCGTTTCACACGTTTTTGTCACGATCACAGCAATCAAAATACGCAACGGTGGTTTAAGGTTTACACGCAAATTTCTCAACTTGACAGAGTTTCAGTTGAAAGTAGAGTTGAGTGTTCGTTTGCAAACAAACACATAACTTTTCCTTTTAAAAATACACAAATAAGGTGACGTCATGTGACCCTCGGATTTTGGATTTACCACATCCCGGCATGAATGCATGCAATGTTGCAGTCTGATTGTGCATTTATTTGTGTAAATATAGATCTTGTTAAACTCCACCCTTAATGTGACTTCATGTCATACTTGATGAAATCATCCTGATGTGACCTCAACTTGTAGATGTAAAACTTTCCGGCTTGATTACATGCAGGTTTCAGCTTGATTGGGCATTTTACTGTATGTTAGATCTTGTAAAATTGCACCTTTAAATTAACGTAATTTTACGCTTATTGATGTCATTGAAACACAATACCATAAATTGTGGACGTTACAAATCCCTGTTTGAATACAAGGAAAGTTTCAACTTGATCAAGCATTTTTTTCTTGTATATAAAAACCTTTGAAAAGTGCACCTTTAAGGTTACGTCACGTGACGCTTGATGACGGAATCGTGATGCGGCCTCAAATTGTAGATGTAACACATCTTAACTTGATTACAACCAAAGTTTCAGCTTGATCTCAAGTATTTTTATGGTGATCAAGCTGAAACTTTGGTTGTAATCAAGTCAGGATGTGTTACATCTACAGCTTGAGGCCGCATCACGATTCTATTATTATAGATCTTATGAAACTGGACCTTTATATTAACTTAATGTGATGCTTGATGATACAATCGTGATGCGACCTCAAAATGTAGATGTAACACATCCTGACTTGAATGCATACCAGGTTTAAGTTCGATTGCACATTTTGTCCTGTATATAAATATTGTATTACTGCACCTTTTAAGTGTTATAATATGACACTTGATGACGTCATTAGAACAGGATCTTAAATTGTTGATGTTCCACACCCACCTTAAAAATACGTGCGAAGTTTCAGCTTGGTTGCACATTTTTTTATTGCAATATAAATCTTTGAAAAATGAACCACGGAATGCTTGATGTGGTCATGATGACGTTATTTTAATATGAACAAGGCCTAATTAAGATCTTAACATGGTGCATATTTATTTGAAGTTGATACAATGTACAGAAGTTGGAATTGGCTTATGTTTGACCTCTATCGTTTGGCCAGCCCATCTTTTCGGAACCCATACTATCATCCCTCCTCCGTCTCTACGTTTATATTTCCAGGTTGTGAGCCAGGTGAAATAAAGCTCGAGGACTCGTGTTACAGATTCGTTACACAGGAAAGATCACGAGACGATTCTGTACTGGACTGTATACAGAAAGGCAGTCACCTTGTTTACATTGAGACAAGTGAAGAACAACTATCTCTGTACAACTACATGTCTCGCAACGACTCTTTGGAAAGTAACGATTATTGGTTGGGACTGGCCTCTGCTACTGTGTATGTTTGGTCGAACGGGTCCACATTGGCCCAAAGGTTGCTTACAATTCACGACAATGGTTACAGCAACTGTTTCTCTATCATTAGGATTTGGAACAGTGTGGGCATTTGGTCAGCCAGCTGCAGAACAAACAAAGCTTTCATCTGTGAAAAGGATTATCAGGCAAACGATGGTACACTGCAATAAATTGGGCGTTTACATTTACACTAAGGGTATTGTCACAATAATAGATACACAAATAACTAATAACTTCAAAATTTACGACTTAGTGTGTATAAATAACACCAATTTATGCCAACAAATTAACTTTGGTGTTATTTCAACACCCTATGGTGTTAATTTAGATTCTCTGTTGGGTATCTATATGTGACATTATCCATGGTGTCAGTTTTAACATCCCACTCTTTGCAGTGTATGTTAATGTATGTTATTATTTCAACTTAACGGATGTACAATTAATACGTTTAGCTGAAGAATCACTCGGAGTATACCCCCATGTCTAGTCTGGTTTCAAGAACGATAATTAATATAAAATAACAACTAAAACAGAAAAAGGCAATCTAGAATTTAAAAAAAAAATAATAATATTATTGTCGAGCCATTTCGTGCAAACGATTTGCTACACATTATTGTTAGCGCTTTAAAATGTATTGTGAACAGATTAATTCCGTTTAACAGTTTGCTGGCTTTTTCGAGACATCTGAATATTAAGATGCAGACAAATTATTGAACATATTTCATTTTACATCCCGCGTCCCTTGATGGGTTCCTTATAAAGGAAGCTAAAGTTAGTAAAGGTTCATTGTTGATTTACTTAATTTGAACTATAATGACCAATTAATATAGGCTATGTAAATTTTGCATCGGGGATTAGAATATTTTACAATTTAACGTTAAAATAAGAAATAATTAAATAATGACCTTGGACAGTACGATTATCTTTTTCCCCCACGATGCTGTTTACTGGTAGACGGGTATTCTTGTCCTTACTTTATAGAATGCATATGTTTTGTTCATTTGGTAGAATGTGATACCAATAATGGCGGCTCCTGCTATAAGTTGTTCAGGCGGGCCACACGCGATGGAGCCATTACTGTGTGCGATGAGTGGGGAGGTCACCTGCTGTACATCGAAACAAGCGAAGAACTGGATTACATCGAAGAAAATCTACCCATCGGGGACTTTTGGATCGGTCTGAACGTTATCCGTTATCAATGGATGGACGGAACCCCAGCCCTGTTTGACGGATTTGAGTCCTCTAACGGCGACAACGGTAACGAATGCTTTCGGATGAGACATAGAAATAACTTCAAATGGAATGACCAATCGTGCCTTGATGATTACGGTTATATTTGTGAAAGACGAATTATGGGATCAAATATACCGCAGGGTACGTTTTACTTTGTTTTGAAAAAGATTGAATTTTAGTGACCTGTTTTGATTTATGTTTACTAACTGTTATGATTGTGAGCGCCAATTAATTTTATCTAAAACTAAAGATCGTATGAGCGTGCAATACATTTTTGGCAAGGCGGTGAACGTTGATGGCATGAAGGATATACAAGAACTGCATAGAGATATAAGACACAACATAGACATTATCGATTTAGGCTCCGCCTCCGGCTCTTGGCTCCGTTTGACGTTGAAGCACCATGCAAAATGTACACTACTCCAAAATTCATGGCGGATCCCAACCCGGAGCCGGACGGAGACCAAACTGGTGTTAGGAAAAGGCACATTTACTCAACAGATACCAAAGAGCCTCCTTCGCGGCTGGTGCGGCTGCTACCTACACCCGAAAGCACCGTTGGGAGAGGATTTCTTGTTGCGGTCACCTATTGTCGATCATAAACATCATTTGGGCAAATTATGAATTGCTTACAAGTATTCCGAAATTGAGGTCAATTCTTCTCGGGTTTTCTTTGTTGAATTGTTAATTTTAGTTTATTATTTTGTGGCTAAATTTTACTTTCCCAATAACATAAAATTTTGGCAGCCCTAAACTGCGTCATAATTGATAACAAACATACCACGCATACGTAAAACTCAATGTGGTTGGGAACAACTTGTATCCGGAATGTTGAACACCCGCGAGACTTGCGCTCAGTCTTTAGTGAGAACTTGCTTGAGATAAGTCCGATTTGTAAATACCAAGAACATGTGTGAAGGTTGATGATGATGCTGACGATGATAATGATGATGACACCATGCACTTTCCTAATTTTTGTTTGTTTTCCCGATGTCCCATTTTATTAGTTGCAGAAGGCGACTCGTGCCAGTCTTCCATTCCTAATGATTTGGTACGGCTTGGTAAGTATGGTGCCTTGTGTTTCGATACTGATGACAATAGCTCGACTCCTCCGCTCCGTAGATGTGCTACTCATGAGAGTGTCGAGGGATGCAGCTGCTACAGGGACACGTGAGTTTAGTCACAAACTTAATAAAAGTTTTGAAAATAAAGTCCAATTTTGTAATTCATGTTTATTCTTAGTTTGAATCAAGTTTTTTTTTTTTAAGAAAGGAAGAAATTCAAAGATAATGGCGACAGCAATAAATTGCTTCAGCTTAATTTTAGCCCTTGATGTCCAATTTATCTGTAAAATCTTTTGTGATATAGTTTGTGCGGAAGCAGAAGCATAAAACAATCAATCGAAATGACTGGCTTTCTCTCTTTTTCAATTCACAGCAATGGACAAATACAATGCAGCTGTGGGTTTTGCAAACTCAAATCTACTGCAAACGGTAAGAATTATTTTCTTCCACCTGTTTCCAAATAGTTCAAATAGTTAACATATCCACAAGGCAAACTTTCCTGTTTGAAAAAATAAAATAAAAACCACAGTTATGAACGTGCCCAAACTCACTGACACTAATAGTAAACCGTGTAGGTTCCTACCAAGCATCTCTGTTCTTTTATTTACAAATAAATCGCTTTGAATTGTTTAAATATCAATGTTTTCAGGTCAAGTGTGGCCGTCTGAGTTCAGTTGTTCCTGTTCCAGTAGCATAGACGCGACGGGTGTTTTCACTATCACAAAAACAGAAGACACTGCATTCGAATGTTCACAGGACGGACTGCCATCTACAACAATTACACCAGATTCACAGTTGACAACCCACGTGGCATCGGTTCTGACTACTACCGATAAAAACATTGTTACAGCCACTTTTACTGGACCGGTCAGTTCTTCCACCGCAGCAGAGAATGGTACTGCGGGTAGCGTCACAAGCAACGGCGGCGCAGTTGCTGCAGGGGTCATTCTGGCCTTTGTATTTTTCGCGGGGCTGCTCGTCGTGGCTTTCTTTGTTTGGCGGAGAAAGGGCAGGAAAAGATCAGAGAGGCAAGTCTGGAGTTCTGAGCTTTAACAGTAAACAATTTATCAGAAAATACTTCTAGAAATTCGGGCACTTGAGAACAATATACAAATGACATGAACGTGAGGAACCTAGGGAGTGTGGACCTCAATGTACTGTCTGACGAAGATTCAACAGTGCTTTACTCCCGTGACATAGCCTGTGACGTCACTTCCAAACCAAACTATGTAACAAAATGTATGTACCGTTTGAAAGTGCCACGCAAGATGAACCACTGAACTTTTCCAAAAGTTTCATTGATCATTAATTGATGTTTTTTCCCAATTGTACCTCCACTCTTAACAGATCAGACCATGCCCGAGCAGTAAAGAACCCGGGGGCTTCAGGACAGCCTGAAACTGGTAATTATTTACGGATAGATTAAACAAAGTGCAGAGTCTCTGAGATCACTGGCTGTGTAGTTTAAGTGGCCGTAGCTTGCAGTAGATAGCTTTAATGTGATCAGTTTGTATTCAACTTCATTATTTCGTTAACGTATAATATTACAGTGATGTAATCATCGTAAAGAGGGTGCAGCAGTTCGGATAGTTCGGATAGTTCGAATAGAGCCTTTTCACGGTCAGCCATTATTTGCGTGTAGAGCCTCGAGTTGGGGACAGCAGTGAACAGAAGAATAAATCTGTGTTGTCATGGTAATGTTATGGCACTTTCATACAAACGGATACATAAATTCAATATAATTGAAGCTTAAAGTGGAGGCTCTATCACGCACATGGCAGATCCATGCACTAAGTGCGAATTGATCAAAAAAATGCGACAACTTGAAATTAGAAGCCATTTGCGGTCCATAAAACCACATGTGCACACGTAGGGTACCAGACTAGACTGTACATCATTACATTTTGACACAAAATGGCGTCCTTCAACCAACGTGACCACAGCTCATGATAAATTGAAACAATAAGAGAGTCTTGAACCAAGTCTACAGTTAAAGGGAGGTTACAGAATTGGTAAGACAAAAACTCGTAAAATATACTTTTGATCACAGATTTACATAAAACTTACACAGTCTAATGATGATGATAGTAGAAAAC
>JAUELU010096741.1:0-12360 GCA_032357145.1 Evasterias troschelii
GTTTCAGCCCCAGGAGTAGGAGGCAACACGCCCCTGGTTTCAATTGATTTGGGTCGATAGCCCAAATCAGTTTTGTGTAGCCCTCACCTTGAAGTGGCAGACCTTGGCCTTGTGAGTTAGGCGATATCTCATGAAAAAAACAAAAACAAAAAAAACCTACATGCCTGCTTTACACAGTTCATCAGACTGGTACCTATGACTGCGATGCTTACCCGAAGTCTCACAGTGCTGTCCGATGAATGCAGGATTACACATGCAGTAGTACTCCACTGACTGTGTGAAACTGTTGTAGACATTGTTGCACACTCCACCGTTTGCACATGGTCTAACAAGTGTTGCGCAGACATCCATCCCTGGGGAAGTTGCTGTTGTGAAAAAAATATATATAATAATGAAATACAAATATTTTTAGGTTCATGTTTTTTTCAGTGCTGAGCCACAAACATTTCAGTTTTTCTGTACCTAATGAAACATGTTCCTCTCGCATGCAGAGGAAAAGGTGAATCACAATTGTTGATTTGAAATTATAAAAAAATAAATTCTCTTAATAATATGTGTCTGATGAACCCCATACTTCCCAAATACAACTAATAATATTCATATTGAGCAAATGAAAATTGGTCAACAATCAATATACCACAACGAGAATGCACTTTGAGCTCCCAATTTATTTTTATTTTTTTTCAATTTCTGTTTTAAAACTGATAACATGATAAAAATGAAACAGAGAAAAAGGCAAGGGGTGGGTTTCTTGCTTTATGTAAAGTAGTTTTTTCTGGGGGTGGAGATGGGAGCATTGGTGAGCTTGCAGGGTCGTTGGCATTATGGTTAACTTTTTAGAAGTCTCTGAACTTACATGATTGGGTGGCACAGTTTGATCCAGTGAAGCCATTGTTACATACACATATGTACTGACTCACATAGGCGACACTGCTGGATGTGCTGTGATAGCTGTTCTTACATATTCCAGCTAAACAAGGGTTAGGACTGGCCGAACATGCAGCGACTGCTCCAGTTGCCGCTGAAATGGGAAAGAAACACGACAGAAAGCATGAATCACAACACCTGTAATGACTACGTTAACATACATGTATGCACTGATGTCTATAAGGCAAGGGCGACCAGTGTGACCAGTGATTGACGTTGTGACTACGGATTGCCATGTCCACAGTCGCAACTACCGCTTTTCACCAACCCAGTTAACTGCGCCGTAGAGCCACAACTTCTAAGGTACTGGTGCGTTCTATTCCCAGCGATCACCTTTGGAGTCACAGTTTTTATTATAGCATGATGGAGTGAAAGCAATATATATTTGGTTTGTGGTAACACCGTGTGAATATCTACTTGCTAGGTAGACTTGTTCTTTGAGAACTTGTCTTGCCTTTTTTAGTGAAAGCAGTCAATATTTGTTTTCTAATAAAAACCATACATATATTGTGTCTAGATGCCTAGGTACCAAGAGGCTGCCAGTGCTATGGGTTTAGAACATTGGTTGCTATGGGTATAGTACAATAGGTGCTACGATTATACTACATTGGGTTTTACAAGTGTAAAACCTCGCATTCTTGCAGCTTTCTCATAAAAATAAGACACATCATGTGATGCTCTCTAAACCAATCTGAAGGCAGAATCTCTGTATGGTGTCATAATACTTACTGATTTCTATTTCACACCTGACGCCTGTGTACCCAGTCTGGCATTTGCAAGTGTAGGCCATTTCTCCGTCCATGTTCAGGCAGGCAGCACCGTTCGCACACGGGAAACTGTTGCAAGGGTTGTTCTGTACAGTAACTCCTGATGAACAAACAGATAGAGTTTAAATCAATTTGAATACTCTGACGACTCACTTCTGTCGATGAAACTTTGAGTACATGTACAACTTCAGCTTCGATAACTCAAAGCTCAGTTGAAGAGAAGATAGTTGTCCAACCAAAGAGCTTCGGGAAATAGAATGAGTAACTCACCCTGGCATCTGGGTCCAGAGAACGGGCCGGTACAATCGCACTCGTATGCATAACATAGACCAGATGTTCGACGGCACGCTCCGCCGTTCTGACAAGGGTTCTGGTCACAGGGGTTTGGAACAGCTGAAATAGAGTTAAAGTCATCAGAACTGTGATGTGTGTGTGAGCGTGTCTACCCGTTGAAACCGAGGACTTTAACAAAAGGAATCCGGGTGTTTGACAGAGCGAGGACGTCCTCACTACGCTTTCGTGTACAAAACCAAAAGGGACGTCACGAAAAAATAAGTCCAAACCAAGGGAGTTAATTTTTTCAGTAGTTGAGGAAAAGTCATAGTATACCAGTCCTGGGATAATGAAACAATTTCCCGTTTTGATCAAGCTCAATATCCTTCAGAGGGTCTACATGATCCCACAAAGCTTTGCTGCCATCCAAGCACACACTAAGAAACAGTTACACACCAGCGTCGGTGTAAGTAATCATTCACAGGTAGTTGAAAGAACTATGCCTGGCCATTCAACTTTAGTATGGTGTTTCTAGATAGTATGAGGATAAATAATAAGGAAGCTTATTGTTTTTGTGTGAAAAGGGGTCCTAATGAGGCTCCTGTAGCCGTATACAAGAAATTGCGTACTATTATAATAACAAAAAAAACAAAAAAAATAGCAATAATAATTATGAGCACTTGTAAAGTGTCAGTATCTCTCAGGCATGACGCTCATGGCACATTAAACAATAAAACAATTTACGAATGAAAGAACAACAAGTATGGAAAAGATGAGTTTTTAGTGATGATTAAAAAGTTGACATGGACTCTATTTGTGGCAAGTGTTGTGGAAGTAAGTTCCAGAGTTCAGGTGCAGCACAGGAGAAAGAGCGGTCTCCCCAAGACCGATGGGTTCTAGGGACGGACAATTGGAGAGATGTTGCACAAAGAAGAGTTCTTGCTGGGTGATATCTTGAATATTATTATCATCATTACAGATGACCTGAATCGATGGATAAATCCACCCTTACCTGTCTGGCAGTTAAAGCCGGTAAAGCAACCAGCACACTGACAGGCGTATCCTGTACAGGAGTTGGCAATAGGGTTACAGAAACCTCCATTCATACATGGCGACGGATTGCACGGGCTGTACACTAAAAAAACCAACACAACAACAACAACTACATTAGATTCTGTTGAAAGCCGGACTGCTACGTGATGAGTGATATAAGATGGAATACCCACTATGGGAAAATTCCCTTAAAGAAAGAAGCTAAAGTAACACATCCTTTTTGTCTGGCAACTAACACCTGTTATCTCCATGTAAAATCTTTTCCAAACAAAGTTTATTGGATCATGCACAAAAAACAGTAGTGCTGCTGACTGCCCCAGGCAAATTAACTGCTTGTCCATTAAGTTTAATGACCCAAGTAATTTGATGTAAACACACTCACTCTGTGAAACGGATGTATACTTTTCTGAGTTTTTGTGACCAAACTCAGAAATTCTTTAATGGAGTTTTCCCGTTATGCAATGGTTTTTGTTTAAATGTTGCTTCCGATAACTCAGTCCTAATCTACAGACAGTATACAATTATAGATACATATGAGTGCATTGTCACAGAATTTAATCATGAGGTGAAATCTGGACTAGATCTGGAAAAGCAAGATTTCAACGAGTGATTATATTCTTGCAACAATGCATGAACAAAACGCATTCAATATTTGTTTTATATTTCTGACACATAGATCCTCATCATTATAAGTTGTCACCATTGAGACGGTATAGACACCGAACCTCATCCACAGTACACTCTGGAAATTCTAAAACCCATTCTAAAACAATATTGACTACTCCATGTAGACACCAACCTTGTCTGAAATGAAATCACCTTGCCTCGTTTGGAGAAAATAAAAAATTACATGCAAATTAAAAACAAAATTGAAAATACCAAGCCAGTGAATGGCTAGGATGAGGTCGCCCTACCACAAATTGTATTATTGTCAACCAATAACCCTCCCCACAAAAAGAGAGGGTTTTAAAAACAAGTCGTAAAATGTGTGGCAGATATTAAAACCAGAAGTCAGTTGAAATCTTAACTTTGAAAACTTACCATCACTACAGGTAGGTCCTTGGAAGCATCCACTACATGAACAGGTATATTGAAGACAACCCTGCGGGTTGCACATAGCACCGTTTGCACACTTGTGATTATCACAGGAGTTCACCCCTGTGTCCGTTTACACACAAGAAGAAAAAGCAATCAGTGACCATAATAAAAATAAAAACATAATGGAGGGATGAGAATCTGTCTTAAGTAACTGGTGTGTCTCTGTTTTTTCACGGGGGAGTATTTTTCATTTTTGTTATTTATCTATTAGTTCTGGTTGTGAATCCAAGCAAGGACTCTAAAAAGCAAACTTATAATCACTACACTAGACAAGAACCAAATGAACAGAAGACAAGGAAGGAATTTTCAGTTTCAGATGTGGGAGGAAGCCCCAGCAAAATATTCCGGATAAAACCCTCGTATGAACTGAAAATCTAATCCATGAAAAGATGAAAGTCTGTCGTAAAGGTATTACACGAGATTTGTAAAAATTAAAAAGATCATGGTTTAACTTTAGTCTGAAAGCTTACTAATTATGAAGTTTATACCTCCGAACCATTTTATCTGTGAAATATTTATGTCTCAAAGAAGTCATTTTCGAGAAACTTGTAACTGAAACCTAAAAGAAAACCACAACTTCTGATTTTGGTTGTTAAAAACCAAATTATGTAAGTACCATGTGTTTATATGCTGAAAATTGTGTTAGGTTTTTCACTACTTTCTCCAGCACGGCCACGACACGCCACGAAAGATCACACGACTTTGGGGCACAAATAAATCAAAACAACAATTTTTAAGGGACAATTTAATACACAAGAACATAAACAAGTGGAGACAATTATTTGCAGGAAATAAAAACAGACTAAATTGCAGCCCCATAACAGTCTATCACACAATACAAAAAAATGGAGTTTGATGCACAAGTTTAGGTGAAAAAAAGTTTAGTTGTTGACATCTGGGTGGGAAATCATTATTATTTGGGGTGTGAGAAAAAAAGGTGTGTTAATAAACAACATTAAGTACTTTGAGACGCCCATAGATAAAGCGCTAAATGAAAACTATTTAATATTGATTTATTTATTTATTTATTATTACTACTACTCACGTTGGTCACAGAAGCGCCCATAGGAGCAGGGACTACACTGGCAGGTATAAGCCACACAAGACCCAATTACTGGCACACAATTGCTACCAGATGCACAGTTGTTGTTGATACATGGGTTTGTAGCTATCAGACACATGAAACGAAACTTACACTTTTTAATCATATACAAAAATCCTTAAAACTGTTTTAAAAGGAGTTTTAAATGTGCACCTGAGACTTTTCTTTTTCTTTTTCTTCTCACAAAAACAAGTTACTGTCAATGATATCTGTTTCTTATCCAACAACATTTTCTGGGCTGGCCTGCAGCAGACGGTTTATTTCAAATGGAACAACTTTGGAGAGCCCTTATAAGGTTTTTGCAGCAGCAGCAACTGGACAGCTAAAGTAGATATCCAATCGGACATTGCAATTTTTTTTCAGAATACGGACCCGAGGTGGTTTAACAATAGCATAAGAAAATCAAACTGACATACTTACATATTTGGCAGGTCAGGCCAGAGAAACATGGTGCACACACGCATTTGAAGTCGTTAGTGTTTGGACCTGTAGGCACACAGTTTCCTCCCATACCACATGGGTTGATAGTACATGGGTTTGCTGCGAACAAGAAACACAAGAAAAAGATGATTTTTTGTTCTTGCAACAAGTTTCAGAACCCTTTTCCAAAAGAATAGAACTGAAACTAATTTGCATTTTACGCCTAGTACCATGAATAAAATACTTGGTATGAGCAAAAATTGTTTACATGGCTGCTGGAAATGTGAGGTAGCATATGGTGAGGACCACACTCCATCAGAATGATTAGCTTTTAATAATAATAATAATATTAATGATAAGAATGAAGACTTATAATGTGCCATGTCTGTCAAATAGTGACACTCCTGACGCAGATAAGACAAACCTTAACTAAACTGACATCTGAGAAACATATACAAATAAACAGATGGTGAAACAACTTATTGAAAGAAAGACGATCTTGAATGTGAGTTAGGAAATCTCTTCTCTCTGGTTGACTCGACTTCCCCAACCACCATCCTTCAATAATAAATGAATAAATAGAGTAACTCATAACTGACGAAAGGACAATTATTTTTTTTGTTCAAAATACAGAAGAGAGAGGGAGGTGGGTGGGGGGGGGGGGGACAAAAGCTGGTGAATGACTACTTACACACAACAACAGTTACAGAGAAAGAGCACTCTGCTGTAAGTCCTGCACTGTCAGTAACAGTATAGGAAACCTGGGTTGGTGTAGTTGTGAACAGGGTACCAGCGGGTGGAGTCCGAGCGGTGACTGATGCTGAGTTTGATGCATCAGTGTACAGCGGTTCAGCCCAATTTACTGATACTCCCCCGGTTGGCAACTCGAATACATTGTATACAATGTTAGATGGACAGCGAGTGAAAACTGGCGGTGTAGTGTCCACTGCGAATAAAACCAAATCCAATGTGTTTGTAAACAGTGAATTCTTGATAATTAAGTTAATTATTTCAAATTCAAAAGGAAATTCTGTGGTTGGCAGAGCACTTCAAGCTTTAGAAAAACCATCTTTTGCCCTTTTTGAATAAGACAGCAGAAGGTCCACTGAAAAATAAATACTACATGCAACCATCCAACTCTTAGTTAACAATGATGCTTCTGTTACACCTGTATACCTGTTTATGTGTGTTGTGATGCCATTTAGCCATCAAGAAAGACTATGCTAGGGTCAAAACGTCAAGCCATTAACTACATTTTGCATTCATACAACAGGTCCTTTTTGGTTGGTAAGCAGTTTGCATTGGCTAATTCTGATTTCTCACCTGGGTTAATTGTAACAGTGAAATCACACATGGAAGTGCCACCACTTAAATCAGTAGCGCTGTACTGGACGCCATTGGTTCCAACCGCGAAGAAAGAGCCAGAGGGCTTGGTGGTCAGGAGGGTGACAGTGATTGGGCCCAATGATGCGTCAGAGACGGTTGGTGCAGCCCAGCTAATGAGTTTCCCAAGGGAACTTCCGATCTCAATTGTTTCCACTATATCGGCTGGGCATGTTATCATCGGGGCAATTGTGTCAGCTGGAAATATAAGAGAGAGAAAAAAATAAAGAGCTTATTTTCAGAGAATTCCTTATCTTGATTAGATAGAGTGTATCAACGTAGTGTTAATTTCATTGGTGAAGGGTTGGGATCAAGGCTCAGTCTTTATCCTGTTGTAAGTATGTAGCCAGCCTCCGTCTTTTGTACATATGTTTTCATGGTTAACACATACATGTTTTCTTAGTGTGTTCGACCTGGTTCCTCCTGTCAGGATGTTTGAGCATATAACCAGGCTTTCTGCTTCTTCTCAGATGTAGATAAAAGAGCCATTTCAACAGCTTTTTCCATGTACTGCATCTCTTTGGAACTCCTTTGACTGGTTTATGTTTCCCTCAATCCTACAACCCAGGCTGTTTTAAGAGTAATATCACTTTCTACCTTCAGCTCCCCTGAGTTATATTTATGTTACCAGGGATGTCATAGGCTGTTGAAAAAATAATAATTTGAGCGCAGAGCGCAAACGCTTGAGAGCTTGTAAGCTTGTGAGCGAGAATAAAGTCCACTAATATACATTTATCTTTGGTATTAAAAACCCTATTCTGCAATCTGTTTTTTTTATTTTATATATTTTGATTTTAAGTGAAAAAAGGAGGACAGAAAAAAAAATCGTCAACAAAATAGCCCTCGCACCTTTTAGGTGACAGCTACAAGGAAATTATTAAACAGCTCAAGGGAGAAAATATATCTTTCCACATTTCTCTTTAACTGGAATAAATTGTAATCAGTGGGGAAAAAGATACAGGCAGGGAGGTCCAAAGTGCAGCAGTATCGGGGAAAAGTTCTCACAGTTCTGGCCTTTGGAACAGATACAATGAAGAGAGGCCAATTTCATGGCTCTCCTTACCGTACGTAAAGAATCGGCGCTTACGGAAGCAGGGAATTCTGTGCTTATGTCAAGCATATTTCACATGTAAGCAGGTTTTCTGGGCTTGTGCGAGTGAGTACTCCACGCTACTAGGCAGTCCTCGCTTACACAGCTACTGCAGAAATTGGGTGCTTGCACAGTAAGCGGATAATGGTGACCGCAAGCGCAGAATTTTGATGGTAAGCAGAGACATGAAATTGGGACCAGATGAGAGGATACAGCGAAAAACATGTACTACGAGTTCAGGTGTGTATACAACAGGGGTGTATACAGCAAAAGTTGGTGACCATCTTAGCACATACCATGAAAGTACCTGTAGAACAGGTGAAGAAAGACAAGGGAAAGAGTATCAATAAACAGATATAGGTTCTGAATTCTGAGAGTTCTTGAGCTATCTCACCTGTGTTTATCACTATGCAGAATCTGCACTGCACAAAGTTGTTTCTTGCATCAGCGAGATTGTAAACAACTTCATGTACCCCTGCACCCAATGCTGCACCACGCTCTGGGCCAGAAACCTTGGTGACCGTCACCTGCTCATTGGAGTTGTCCGTTGCAGTTGGTAGTGCCCAGTCCACGTTGACTGTTTCTGCAGAGTTGAACTCGATCGTACGAATGATTGTGGTCGGGCAAGATGTCAGAACTGGCATAGTACCGTCCACTATGACAACAAAATAACAACAAAATGTATAAAGATTTGAATTTGGAACCAATATAACACAAAATCACTTTATGAAAACTTAAAACATGAAAAACACTAGAAGCAACAAGTGGCTTGTACCAAAATGCCTATTAATATTTGTTATTGTTGTTATTTTATTCAGCATTAAAATCAAGCATACAGAACAAAATACAAAACAAGTAAATAGATTAAAAGCCAAGGATAGCCCGAAAAGCTGATTAAACTCAACTTATTTCCATCGGGGTCCTTAACACAAAGACAAACCATAAAAACAAAATAAGAACAATTGCACGGGAAAAAGCGACCTTATAACCCACTGGGGAAGAAGAGGATTAAGTAAGTAAGTAACATTTATTCTTCACAACTTTTTACAAATTAATAATAACAATAAAAAATTTTCAAAGCGCACAAATCCACAAAAGTGCTCAAGGCACTTAATACGTAAAAAAAACCCCACAAGATTACCAACATATCAAAATACAAGGTTACAACAGTAAACGCAGAAAACATACATTGGTTTAAGAAAACCTCCAGGTAAACGTGGAACATTTAACTACCTCCTACTGTAACGAAGATATTGAACGAGCAAGTAGCAACATTTCCAGCGCCATCTGTGGCTGTGTATGTGATGGGATGAGTACCAGCATTAAATGAACCTGGACCTCTTGGTGAAACCACTGGGACAGGGTTGACCAGTGAGTTGTCAGTTGCAGTTGGGGCAACCCATGATACTACTACAGCTGACGACCCAACAGGAATTTCCCGATTTATGTCAGCCGGACAATCCACTAGTACTGGTAACTCTGTATCAGCTGCAACAGAAAAGAGTAGAGGAGATATGTTATAATTTCCAATAGACCTTTAATGCACATGACACTATTTAGGTTTCATTACCCAGAGGTCATAGGGAGGTTGTTCATTGGTTAATGCCGTGCGCCAAGCGAACAAATTTGTTCGTTCTTTATTGTTTTACCATAGGTTTACCTCAAAGATGGCGACTGGAGGATTCCAACGCATAAGGCCTAATAAATTATTGGGCTCTAGTCTTCATCATGTAAACTGTAATAAGAGTTGGAATTTTTTCACAAAAAAATCCTCTGTTAGTAACTTGTTTGTAAAATACCACTATAATTTAATTAATAATACTACGAGCCAAATATATAGTGCATAATGCAGGAGCCTCTTAGCGCAACACAAAACATACAAAAATGAAATGAAATAAATAAAGCAACTTGTTACAAAAAATAAAGATTCAAACAAAAAAGAGATACAGCTTAGCAAATATGAACAGGTAAATTGTCCATTAATGAAGGTGCAATGAAGTTGAAGGCTCTTTGGCCATAAATGTGGAAAAGTAGTTTGTGCCAGTAAGGTTTGGCCAGCAGAATGAAGAGGACAAAAAGGAATCTATTAATGCAAAAAAATCAAAAATATAGTCTCTAGATAGTCTACAAGAAGCTTTGAAACATAGAATTTGAACTGCCTCTAGCCATCAGGCTAGCTCGGTGGTCTAGTGGCAAGACATCTACTCAAGCAATGCAAATGTTCAAAGAGTTCAAATCCCACCCGAGTGATTTGCCTGTATTTTTTAAAAAAGAAGTCAGGAAAGTACTGAGTACACATGCTTTGGGTACCTGATTAAATGAGCTACACCGTTCACTGATTCAACAAAGCCTAAATGATCATTGTTGATAATGATAACTCCTGATGTGTGACCAATGCTTCACAAATCATAGTACAAAGATGATTTTTTAAAGGGTAACAAATAGCTGCTTAATATTTTGGTTAGATTTTGAAAAATATTTAATTTGTTTTTCTTTTGATACATTGCCAATCCCTAACCCCCTCATCCAAAACAATGCAACCCACCAACCAACAGACCAACCAACCAACCAACCAAACAAACGAACAAACAACCCACCCAACAAACAAACAAACAAACAAACAAACAAACAAATAAATAAACAAACTTGTCTTACGTATTTGTACAACATTAAGATTGAAAGTGCATGTGGCCATGTTGTTAGCTAAATCTGTGGCTGTGTACACTATTTCGTAAGTTCCGACAGAGAAAGCACCAGGGCCTCTTGGAGAAACCGTAATAGTGGGCATGTTCCCAGAGTTATCAACTGCAGTTGGTACAGTCCATTGAACATCTACAGTTGAAGATAGAAACGGAACAGCAGCAGAAATGGTCCCTTCTTGGCAATTTACAAACATCGGTGGCACCGTATCAGCTGCAAAAAAAAGGGAGTAAGTTTACAGAGTTAAATGGTTTGTGAAATCTCTTGAATTTTGCAAATAAACAAACAAAAGTACGCACAAACTTAAAAAAAGATTTACAAGGATAGGTCTCAAGTTTTCCACACTGTTTGCTGGTAGAAAATCAAACACAATTTTTTTTGTGAAGGCAAAGCAAATTTTAAATTTTTGCCTTTCCTCAAGTCATCCTCTTCTCTTGAACTTTAAATTTTTCAGATTAAATACTGGGTACATTCCCAACATTAAGCAAAATTTCTTCAAAATAAAAAGAATACTTTCAAGACAAAACAAATCTAAAAAGAAAACAAATAAAACATTTTCATGCAGTCATAAAAGTTGGAATCTTGAACAAGGTGTTAAAATATCGCCTGCTTGTTTCCTTAGTTTGTTAATATGTTGAATAGAATGTTTTAACAAACTATGTATTGATTAAGATATAATCAAGGATGTTGACAAAATAGGGAGACCGCCAACATAGGGCTAGATAGATCAGTTGGTAGAGCACCGGCATGTTAATCCGGAGGTCGTTGGTTCAAATCCTGCTCTAGTCAATTTTTCTTTGCTCAACCCAAAAGCATTTAAAACTTTACCCAGTCAGTTTCCCTTGTGGTTTATTATTTGATATCTGATAAAAAAAGTTGCATCCCCTTAAGGTGATCCCCTAGCTGCTGCTTCCCAGGTTGAATCCTATACTTTGGTATGATCCCTGGATACACGGCAGTTTACAGTTTAATGGCTTCTGACTGGTACCCCCGAACAAGGATATTGAAAAATAGGGAGACCGCCAACATAGGGTTAGATAGCTCAGTTGGACATGTTGGAAGAGCGCCGGCATGTTAATCCGGACGTTTGTTCAAATCCCGCTCTACTCAATTTTTCTTTGTTCAACCTAAAATCGATTAACATATCTGATATGGGTTTTCAGGCATTGCAAATATATATTAACATATAGATCTTGAAAATTATTTAATGGAATTTTAAGTGCGAAATATATTATCTAAATTAATATTTATTTGGTTATTATGACAACCATTTTGCCAAATGAGTTAAGTTCCATGTTTACACACATTGAATGAACCCCTGCTTGAAGACCTAATGTTTGTCATGTCGCAAAGTATTAATTAATAATTAATGTATCTTTACAGACCTGATGAAACTCTTTTGGGACATCATCAGCTGTCCCATTAAATTTAAAGTTTATTATTTCAAAAAAGTGTATCTCCTATATTACAAATAAATGAGATATTTCCACTATTCCATTTTATCATTCCGTGATAAAATGTTTTATGCACTGCAATGCACTTCCTGG
>JAUELU010096895.1:0-10172 GCA_032357145.1 Evasterias troschelii
GGAGTGGTTTCTCACAATGTTTTATACTATCAACAGCTCTCCGTTGCTCGTTACCAAGTAACTTTTTATGCTAATATCTTGAGTAATTACCAAACGTGTCCAGTGCCTTTAATAATACCAGAATTGCATAATAGTGATGATATTGATAATGACTTTAAAACATCCTACATAAGTGGTCTTGTTTCAAGGATTGTTGCTGATGGTAATTGTCTCACAATCTTAATTGGTCTGCAGTTAAGAGAGGAAATTGCCAGAGAGAGTAGTCTCCGCTCAAGCCTGGAAGACTCCCATGCGATGCTACTGGAGAGGGTACAAGAGATGGAAGGAGTTGTGCAAAGTGAGAGACAAGAGGTATGAGACTTGAGATCTAATCAAAGAAGGTGTACATAAATGGGGAGCACTGTACAAATATTCTACAATGTATAGGGTTGTTGTTGTTTTTTTTTTGGGGGGGTCAATCAAGAAGCAGGGCCCAATTTCATAGAGCTGCTTAAGTAGGAAATATTGCTTAACAATGTGTTGCTTAGCAGAAATGAGCAGAATACCAGTCATAAATTGAACATGTGACATAGTAGTTTGGCTGGTAACCTTATTCTGGTAAATAGTTTTGTTGTGCTGAGCTCCTTTTTGTGCTTTAAAGCAGCTCTATGGAATTGGTCCCAGATGTGCTGAACTCTTGAAGATGTTTTGAATGTATACAATAAGGTCTCCAGTATGTTTAGGTTTTGTCGTCCACTGATGTATAAAAAAACACGCATTATGATTTCTCAATTTTCCTGATTTCATATTTTTCTCAAAATCTCCCAGAGCCTTCAGATTTTCTTGTAGGAAGTAAAGCAGTCCAAATCTGTATTTATCTCATTCTGGTGATGCATTAGAGATTATCCAAATTGAGGAAGTAACTGAAATTTCTTTGTAGAAAAATGTACAGTCTATATTTGAAAGGTGACGCCATCGAATGTTTTTGGATTTTGACAGAAATTGCACTTGAAGGGTATCGAGAGGCATTTTACAACATTTAAATGGGAGGTTAGATACTTGTACTTTTTTTCTTAGTTTCATAAGAACTCTATCTTTGTATGGTTTGCGGTATAACACCATGTCTACTTCTACTTAATTGGGTAGATTATGCTCTTTGAGAACTTGTCTTGCTATCTTTTGGAAAATGAGTAGATCGCAAAAATTAATTTGACCTTAGAGACCTTTGAAACGATATGTTCTGCTTTTAAGCTGCTCTGGGCCCTGCAGGCGTAAGGTGTTGTGGCCGAGCGGATAAGAGCACCGGACCCAAGCTCTGGTGTTTCTGCTCAGCAGAGTGTGGGTTCGAGTCCCTGTAGTGACACTTGTGTCTTTAAGCAAGACACTTAAACCATTATTGCTTCGTCCTACGGATGGGACGTAAAGCCGTAGGTCCTGTGTGTTGTGTAATGCACTTAAAAGAACCCAGTGCACTTATCGTAAAGAGAAGGGGTTCGCCCCGGTGTTCCTGGTTTGATTGTCTGCATATTGCGCCACAGCACCTTGTAAACCATTACATGGTGCTATGGAATAGGTCTCAAACTTCAAAGAGTAGCTCCACATGTATACCTTGCGGGAAAATACTGACTGTTGAAGCGCCTTGAGCGTCACTGAGTGACAGATATGAGCGCTATATAAGAAGCCATTATTATTATTATAAAGTTTACTTTAAAACATGTATAAAAGCCATATAGGTCATGTACAAAAAAGGGAAACAAAAACCAATACATATTTTATAACCTTTAGAGACCATCAATATCTGTATATAGTCACCACAATACGCCCCCAAAAGGCTACAGAATTTATTCTCAAAAAACTGTGTGGAAAAATAATACAAAACAAATACTTGGTCTGGCATAGATAGTGCTGAAATGTAGATTCCTTGTTAACGTCGGAGAGGGTCAATTCAGGACACAACCTGTTCTTTTGGTTGAGCAGAATTAGGTCAAATATTGCAGCCCTCTGCGACCGGCTGCTGTTGACATTTTAGTACAACCCGTTTGGGGCCACTGTAGTCTTTTAAGGGTTAATGACCCCCCCCCCCCCCCCACCAGTCCATCGTCATAGAGTGTTTAGGAGGTTTTTTTCATGAACAATTGAATTAATAGTAATTATGGCGATAACTGCTGCTTTCCAGGTTGTATCGTAAACTTGGGTGTGATCCCTGGCCACATGGCAGTTACAGGTTAAATGGCTTCTGACTGGCACCCCCGAACAATGATATTGACAAAATAGGGAGACCACCAAAATAGCTCAGCCATGTCAGTTGGTAGAGCTCCCGTTAATCCGGAGGTCATTGGTTCAAATCCCACTCTTGTCAATTTTTCTTTGTTCAACCCCAAATTATAAATAATATTAATAGTAACTCATACTTATTTAAACATGTATTGCCTCAAACAAATGTTCCGAAAGAAATTTGCAATAAAAATAATAAAGCAGTCTATTTTTAGCATAGATTTGAAAATGTTCTCATTTGGAGCAGTTTGGATGAAGTTTGGGAAATTGATTTTGTGTTAAAGATACTAAATTTTTATGAGCAATTGTAATGGTTGTTTTTTAATGGGTCTTTTGAACAGGCGCAAACTGGAAATTTTTTAAAGAACAAACCATAACAAAAATCAAAATCTTCCTTTTTGTAGACGATGTTAAAATTTATGAGTTGTAAATAGTTAACTTGTTCAAACACCACAAGGCATCTTAAAGCACATGGTGTTATTACCAACAATTTATCAGTATCTGAATATTATATTTAATTTTTCTATTTTATATTATATAAAATTATATTATCATATATTTCATCATACCAAAAGCGGAATAACCACCAGTAATTCAAAATGGTTTATGTTAATCCACCAGGTTCAAATTCTGGCCAGTGATTGTTCAGAACTACGGCAGGAAGGAGCGCGTATCCAAGAGGAAAAGATGCATCACATGACTCAACAAACCAAACTAAGTCAAACAGTAAAGACGCTACGAGTCCAACTAGGTAAGGCCATGGAGCTCTGTATTGGGTAGACTCTGTGTTGCATATACACTCTGTGTTGCATACACTCTGTGTTGCGTACACTCTGTGTTGCATACACTCTGTGTTGCATACACTCTGTGTTGCGTACACTTTGTGTTGTTTAAACTGTGTTGTGTACACTCTGTTGCGTACACTCTGTTGCGTACACTCTGTGTTGCGTACACTCCTCTGTGTTGCATACACTCTGCGTTGCATACACTGCATACAAATATCTCCCTGATTGTTGTACAAAATCTCCCTGATTGCAAGATGCAAATGTTGGCAACTCAGGTACACGGGTCAAACCAGTTGAAGTTCCTGTTTCTTTTCTTTATCCAGGTGCTAAAGAAGTTGAGTTGGTGGACGTTTTGGAAGAGAACAAGGTACAACTTAAAAAACCTTTGTACTTTGGGTATTTTCAAATTTATAGCGGCTCTGGCTGGACCACCATATCAACATGCATTGGAAGTATTTAAAGCAGCCCTTAGCAACAGCCATATCTGTAGCCGTAGCCGACGATTCTTACACAGCCTTAAAGGGACTGTGTGGGCATGATCAAAGGAGGTCTGTGGCTCAACATGGAATTATGAACTCTCACCTAAGCCGTGTTTGCATTGGATTAATGTTTTACCGAGACCGTGGTTAATATTTCAAAAAGGTGAAACTTACCAGCGTCGGCACTTGGATTAATGAAGTATTTAAAGCAGCCCTTAGCAACAGCCATATCTGTAGCCGTAGTCTTACACAGCCTTAAAGGGACTGTTTGGGCATGATCAAAGCAGGCCTGTGGCTCTACATGGAATTATGAATTCTCACCTAGTTACTGCACTACCACCCTCCGTATCATATCTATGAAGAGCCCGCTCTTGTAGAGTTACTTTGTGAGAGTTCATAATTCCATGTGCAGCCACAGGCCAGCTTTGATCATGAGGACAGGGGTGAATTTCACAAAGGATAGTCCTAACTTAGGACTAGTCCTAGGAGTTGGAGTCCGCCCTAGACATAGGATCGATCATAGCTAAGATCGATCCTAAGATCGGTTTCACACAAACTCGTCCTTACTCGAGATAAGACCAGTCCTAACTCTTTGTGAAATCCTCCCCAGCTCACTTAGGTCAATGTCACAAAAGGACCTTACATATATTCTTAAATCGAAAGTTATTTATTGTTTCTGTTTTTTGGAAAGTAAATTCATTCCCATTCTCTAGATGTCAATGAACACACCATACTAAAAAACGTTTACAATTTCATCAAATCCGATGAACAGATTAGCGGGAAAACAGAATATAAGACGGTTTATGTTCTGCCAGAGATTTGTGCTTCTTCATATTTCAGCCAAAGCAATAAAAATGGTCAAGGGTGAAGGAAGCATAAATTTTCCATTTGATATTTGATCTGGACATTCATCCAAAGTGTTAACTCTTCTTAACTTTTTAAACAATCAGGGCCATTGGATAGCCGCGCCTGAACAACAACCTCAGGTGTTTACACATCTAATTCTTCTTAAGACACATAAATATGCAAATTTCTTAATGAGTATTCACGCAGCATTTGACCTCTATGTCTGCTAACACCTTGCAGGTGCTACTAGCCAATCTCAACGGGATACAACGTGAGAATGCTGCCCTTCAAAGACTAACAGAGGAAACAGAGGTAAGTATTTTTACATTTTCTTTAAATTATTCATCTTAATTAGCATGTCATGAATATTCATGTCAGGCCGTTCTAAAATTGGACTCGCAGAGAGATTGGTTCTGTACGAATGCTTAGAGAGGGTTCAAGTACATTTAGGTAAATTTTAAAAATTATGAGCAAGCCATCCGGAAAGGATTTTGCAAGGGATATTGGACAGCTGGTTGGACGACCTAGGGCGGATTTTGTATGGCATTGGACGACCAAGGATGACCAAGGATGGATTTTGCATGGCATTCGATGGACGGTTGAACGACCTAAGACAGGTTTTGCTTGGCTTTGGACAGCTGTGGAGACCCTAGGACAGGTTTTACATGGCTTTGGGACAATGTTGTTAACTTCAGCTGGAGCACAGACCTCACGATGGGAGTGAAGTTTGATGGGGGAGGGGGGGGGGGCAGTGGCCCAAAGAGATAAGTATGGCCGGAACCGGATCAAGTCCCTTCACAGTATTATCACTTAGACTTTTTATCCAACATACATGTAGAACCGTCTTAGCCATTGCAGGCTCCCATTAATATAAACCTGGGTTGCGGGAAGCAATATATGGTAAAGTGTCCTGCTCAAAGACACTGACAATTCAGTGTCATAACTGGGATTCAAAACCATGCTGCATTGACTATGTCATCAGAGCTTGAGTCCCATCTGCTTGAACACTCGGCTAGGACCTACGTGACCAACACAAGACCATCGGCTTCTTCCTTTGTGGGAGGGTTGGGGTTGGAATTTGGATGTTATTTTTTTTTCAAATTAGACCCTGTTATGTACATTTATCACTGTAACTTGCATGGTATGAGTTCATTCATTAAGTAATTCAACCTATTAGCATGTCATGCATATTCACTTTTTTGAAATTGACACTGTAATCCTGTTCAAAAGTTTGACATATTTTCACTGTAAGCGACGCCCACTTTACACAAACTGGCTCCACTGGCTACGTACCAGAAGCCCTCAGGAGCTGCATTGAGATTGGAGTTGGTTTTTTGTATGCATTCTTAAGAGGACTTAGATGAAATGGGTTAATTTTTGTAAAATTATACACAAACGTATGCAAGTTTTGGAGCCAGAAGCAGCAAAAGACTGTGGGCTTGTTTGAGGCAATGAGTTACCAATACCAACAGGACAGTCCTGATGAAAGTGTCCTCTAATTAGCATAAATATACATTGAATTTACCTAATTTGAATGATAAGATTGTGATAACACCATCATGGAAGAAATCGCTAGATTTGCAGTTCTTAAACACTGTGTCGATAAAAAATATTTCCAATGAAATTCCCTTTCCATATTAAAATGGCCTTGTCTTCTTAAAGATCAACTTTACAGGCCACGTGCGAGTATGCTTGTCGAGGGAATTCTGCTACGTATATATTTGGCTTACGGTTGTTTCGACTGTGGCTAGCGCAACACTTGTAAGCAACAGGTGTTTTTTTTTGTGGGGAGGGGGTTGAGGTATGCTAGTTCCTTAATAATTTTGACAGTAAATTAGGCGGAAATTATTTTTCTGGAGGCTTGTATTGGTGCCCTACTTCCTAGAGCTGCTAAGCACTAAAAGTGGATAAGCGCAACAAAATTATGCTGACCAGAATAAGGTTGGCAACCAAAATACCATGCCACTTGTACGAACTGTGACTGGTATCCTGCTCAATCAAGCCAAGCAGAATATGTTTGAGCAATAGCTGACAAAATTACGCTGACCCGAATAAGGTTGCCAACCAAAATACCATGCCACTTGTACGAACTGTGACTGGTATCCTGCCCAATCAAGCCTAGCTGAATATGTTTAAGCAGTTAAGCCAATTGTCAGCCCTGTAAACATGATAGAGCTGCTTAAGCAGAAAATATTGCTTAACAGTTTTCTGCTGAGCAAAAACGAGCAGGATACCAGTCATAAATGGTACATGTGGCATAGTATTTTGGCTGGTCTGGTAAGCATACTTATTTTGTGTTGAGCGACTTTTTGTGCTTAACCCTTTAGAGACCATAACAAAACGCCCATAGCGGCTGTAAACGGCCGCAAAGTTTAACCTACTTCTATTCACATAAAGAGGTCAAAGTAAAGGTCATGGCCACTTTTGAAATTTCCTGATGTTACTAGTATGTTGACATAGTATCCCAACTTCTAAAACAAGAAACTCAGTTTTCTCTTTCATTTTATTTATGTTGAGATTACTACTGACAAAATTTCAATAAAGAAACTAACAATGTTAGAAATGTCTGGGCGTTTTGTGATAATAAAACAGAAATGAATGGTCTCTAATTAATTATTAAGCAGCACTATGAAATTAGGTACTGGGATGGAAGCTTACAATCAGCGAGCTCCAAGATTGACACTAATCAGACTTTTACCAAAATGTTGATTTCTATGCACATAGGGACAAGCTTGTGAGTGACACACGATAAATATTGTTTCCATTTACGCTTCTGATGAAAAAATGTTGAAGCGACGATATTGATGTGGAGGGATGTTGGGGGGGGGGGGGGCTCACTGCAAGTGATAAGTGTCACACCTCATGTTTGAGCGAACAGCTGAATTTCCATGCCACGCATACCGCCTCTACAAATCCATTGTTAATCTCACGCTGTGCGTCTGCTTGCACCCATTGTACAGCTCATGTTACTCGTCAAAACCCCGCTAGAAATTCCCCACCAAGGAGCCGAGGCGAGTGTCCGATCAGTGTTTACTCTGTCAACCCCGCGTAGAAACAACACTGTTCTATCACCTTGACTTCATAATCAAAACATTTCACTCGTCTCCACCTCTCGTACTCACGGGGCGAGAGGGTCATGAAGAGGTTTGGCTGCGATAAAAATCTATTAATATCACTTGATCGGGGCTGTAAAATAACAATTTTCATTTTGCTCGTGTGATCTTGAAGGTTGCGCTGTCAGTGAGATTAGACTGTATGGCTGTTGCTCTTCAAGAAAGCAGTGTTTTTGATTCTTTGTTCATGGCAGGGCTTAGAACTACAACCTTGATTTTCATGAATTTTAATCAGTGTTGGGCTCTTTCCCAAGGAACCACGTCACGCCAAGTTCATGGCGTATCTGAGCAGTGCAGTCATGATTGTGGAAATCATCTTTTAAGATACTATTTCCTAATACAAACATTTACATTATTTTAATAATAACAATAATAAACCGCATATCACTGCTAAGTCCTGATGTGCTTATCTGGGATGAGATTTTTCAGACTCGTCTGAACTCAGACTTTTTATGTCAGTATTTATATCATTTTTTTTGTATAAGTCTTATAAAAAAAAAGGGGGGAGACTGCTAACATAGGGCTAGACAGCTCAATTGGTAGAGCACCGACAGGTTACTCCTGAGGTCGTTGGTTCAAATCCTGCTCTACTCAACTTTTCTTAATTCAATCTCAAAACAGTTTCCTATGTTTTTTTGAAAAGTCGCATCCCTTTGAGTTGATCCCCTCCCTGGCTGCGACTTTTCAGGTTGTATTGTAAACTTAGGTGTGATATCTCTGGCTACATGGCAGTTAATGGTTGTATGGCTTCTGACTGGTACCCCTGAACAAAGATTTTGATAAAATAGGGAGACCACAAACATAGGGCTAGATAGCTCAGTTGGTAGAGTTGGTTAATCCTTGGGTCGTTGGTTCAAATCTTGCTCTAGTCAAATTTTCTTTATTCAACCTCAAATCAAAAGAAAATACCACCGGAACTAACAATTACTGATATACGATGTAATTGATGAGCTTTTAAGACGATTGTTGAATTGCTCAACCATGACTGCCTCCTCAACAAACTCAGGTATGATGCCATACCATATTAAATTATTTTCACAGTATTTTGGGGGAATAAATTCAATTTTCTGTAAACCATGACTGATTCAACTTTCAAGAGAAAATAAAATCATTGTTTTAGGATGAAAAGCAGATTCATTCCCACGTTCTCAAGTTTTAATGTTAACACAAAATACAAACAAACTGTATTTGTTTTCAGTTAACACAACATACAAGCAATAAGTGACGTTTAACGTTTTGCATGTTGTGGGTTATAAGAAATAGTTATAACTAGTAAACTCTTGGGAACAACCATAAATCTCTTTCGGGAGGAGTGTTGGCTTTGAAAATTGCCGTTGTGGTCTCGACATTTTGAACAGCTCTGCTCTTTTGCCGAACACAAAGCAGAAAATCCTGTTTGAAACATCAAAACCACAATGACTCTTTTCAGAGCCAGCACTCCTCGCAAAAGAGATTTCTGGTTCTACCTGCAAGTTTACTAGTTATAGTTACTTCTTTCAATCCGTTTTTAGTTAACATAACATACAACCTACCTGTAAAAACTAGTAACAGTTTAGTGATAGTAAGTTAAAAAGTCAGGGATCTCATTCTTGTTGGTTTTATTTGTTGATTTTGGTCGCCCGATAAAATAAGAATCAACGATTTGAAGGTCTTCATGCTCCTTCCCTGGTTTTGACAGTTTCTTAAGTTTAAATTATTTCTCTAGAGGTTTGATATTTCGTCTTTAATAACTTGACTGAGAGTTTCAAAACATCTGAAAACTGATGCAAAGAAGCTGCAAGTCACTGAATTGTTTTGCCAAAGCCACATCTATCATTCAGTGTGATGTTTTGACGTCACTCTGTGCTTGGCATTCACGCCTTAAACAAGACTTCACCCTATATGAGCCAGTATGACAAAGCGATGTTTTGAAAATCGTTCTTGGTGTTCATTCCCAAGACTTGTAAAATCAACATCGAGCCTACGGCTTCGTTGAGTATGGACCCCTCTTATCACATCATTCCATGGTGTACCGAGGGAGTGAAAGCACATTGAGTTGGAGTCAGGAGACATGACCTTGGGTCTTCTGCCTCTGGTGAAAGAAAGCACACCTATCCCTCGGGCCGTACTTTTATTAGAAAATGCCCGTCAAGAATGAAATGCAATAAACGCATTTCAGTTGCAAAAATTGCAATCTGACGGTGGGCGGAGCTTTATGATGCGTCGTGGAGGAGCTGTCTACGGCATCGAACTCAGTTCTGTTGGTTGAATCATCAGAGTATGGGTTCGAATCCCGGTCAGGACTCTTGTGTCTTGAAGCAAGGCACTTAACCATTATTGCTTCTCGTAACCAGGTGTATTAATGGGAATCTGAGTGGGCTGAGACAGTATTGTGTTGGATTTACCGCTTGCTGCTGATTTAAGCAGCTTGGGGTTGTATGCTCCCCAGGGAGTTGAGAAAGTTAGAGGAATGGTCTAAAAGTATGCTTGATGAACTGGGATAATAATGTTGTAAAGGGCCTTGTTAGCAAACTTTACAATTGTCCACAAATGTAACAATTGTCCACAAATGTTACAATTGTCCACAAATGTTACAATTGTCCACAAATGTTACAATTGTCCACAAATGTTACAATTGTACACAAATGTTACAATTGTCCACAAATGTTACAATTGTCCACAAATGTTACAATTGTCCACAAATGTTACAATTGTCC
>JAUELU010096931.1:0-12325 GCA_032357145.1 Evasterias troschelii
GGGTGACTTCACAGGGGGTGACTTCACAGGGGGTGACTTCACAGGGGGTGACTTCACAGGGGGTGACTTCACAGGGGTGACTTCACAGGGGGTGACTTCACAGGGGTGACTTTGCAGGGGGTGACTTCACAGGGGTGACTTTACAGGGGTGACTTTGCAGGGGGTGACTTCACAGGGGGTGACTTCACAGGGGGTGACTTCACAGGGGGTGACTTTGCAGGGGGTGACGTCACAGCGGGTGACTTTACAGGGGTGACTTTGCAGTGGGTGACTTCACAGGGGGTGACTTCACAGGGGGTGACTTCACAGGGGGTGACTTCACAGGGGTGACCTCGCAGGGTGTGACTCAACAGGGGATGACTTTCTTTGCTAGGTAGCGAAGCCAAATGGGCATTTAGTGTTAGCCTTGTCCTTCAGTGTGTGTATGTTTGTATTCAATGTCTGAGTTATATAACAAGAAAGACTTCGCATATCATCTCCAAATGGGGTTTGATGACTGGTCTCTGAATTTACCAGAAGTCTATTATTTGGACCCCCAATAGCAAATGCAAAGGTCATTAAGGCTAAAACTGCTATCCAAACAGTAACCCAATTTCACCCTCCTTTCTCAGGCGTCCACAATTTTTAACATTGAACATTCCTTTGCAACCTGAACCATCCATCACTTTACCCAGAGCCTGTCCCTAGCTAGTGAAACTCTGACCTTTTGCATACAAACTTTCTCCTGTAAATACATTGTCAGGTCAGACATTGTTTTTTGGCTACTTTTGTTGAAAAAATGGCACTTTCATTATTATATCAGAATTGGAGCATTTGTATTACTGTGTTCAACACTTGTTATTATTGGTTTATGCAGGTGTGATGACCTTACTGATTACAAACCCAATATGGGTAACAAAGACTCGTCTATGCCTGCAGTATGAAGGAATTAGCAAAAATACAACAAGTAGAAAATACAATGGCATGCTGGATGCACTTGCCAAGATATACAGATATGAAGGTGTACGTGGACTTTACAAGGTATTAACATGTATACATTCTTATGAATCAGCTCTTAGAAGTCAAAACTACTTAGGTTTTTTGGTAAAAAAGATAAATGATTGCTTGATCTTGTAGAGTTTTAACTGCATGTAAGATTAATGAAACATTGGTAAGTTGCCATTGTCTTGGGTTTTTTTTCAGTGGAAATAAGGAAATGTAAATTTTTTACAAAAATAAAAAGCAAACCTTTCTACAGTTTTATTTAGGCTTCCAACCAACTACTAAAAAAAAAAAAAAAAAATGAAAATTGTGTTTCTGGTTTAGCAATTAAATTGCAGCACAGCAACCTGGAAGGTAATTAAATTTAGTTACACTGGTGAGATATGGGCACTTCACTCAATTCAAATTCTCTAAAAAAATAATACTTGTTCTTGTCACAAAAACCTTGTTGCCACTCTTTTTTCCCCTTATTTATAACCTTGTCACCACTCTTTCATTCCTGATCTGAGGGATAAAAGGC
This sequence comes from Evasterias troschelii, assembly GCA_032357145.1. Classification (NCBI taxonomy): domain Eukaryota; kingdom Metazoa; phylum Echinodermata; class Asteroidea; order Forcipulatida; family Asteriidae; genus Evasterias; species Evasterias troschelii. The sequence continues at coordinate 1,502 of JAUELU010096931.1, forward strand.
CTTATACTTGGCCATAGTACATGCAGTTCTATGACTTCCCACAATTTTTGTTTTAATGTAGGATGCTTTAGGTATACTCATTTGGTCATTAATTAATTATTTATTTTTTTGTTTTAAGGGATTAGTACCTGGCCTGTTTGGTGTGTCACATGGTGCGTTACAGTTTATGGCCTACGAAGAGCTTAAAAAATTACAAAGTACATTGTCATCAGATCCATCAAGCGAACAAAAACTTGTAAGTCTTTTGGAGTTCACTTTCTTTATCAGTTTCAACTGTAAATGTCAAAGCTAATTCAGACTTAAGTGTGTAGTTTTTATTGTTCTAGAAGGTTTTGAAAAAAAAAATTGGGGCGTAGTATAGAAAAGCTGGTTTATCCCACTTTCGTTTGAGTGTTTGTACAATGTAGCATGTTTCGTTTAGCGTTAACAACCAGTAATAAAATCGTGTATATTATTCAAGCTTGGATCAACCTCTACCCTTCGGGCTGCGCAACCTGCCAATCCTTCCACGATTAGTGACCCTTTGTGGGGATGAGGCTGGGTCGAGTTTCCTCAATGGTGGTTGGTCCCCCATGTTTCCTAAGTGTTCGCTGTCAGCAACGTTTTCCCATGCTCACGGTAACACAATTTTGTTTTCATTTCACTTGAAAATATGTTTTTTACTCATCTTACGGGTACAGAAGTGGTGAAAAAAAACAATTGATAAATATTTATTACATTGTATGTTCCGAAAACCTGCTAAGTTGCTTAACACATGAGCTTTTTGTTTGCATAGTGGGATGTGGCGTTTGCATGAATCATGAATAAGGTAATTTTGCTCTTAATTTCTGACCCACCTTTTCAGTCAAATAACTCTGTAGCTATAGACTATGCAAGTCTCGCGCGCATCCGAACTTCCGGGACCATAGTGGTCCCAACCATATGGAGTTTTACGTGTGCGCGATTTTGTTTCGTCAATTATTTTAGTTTAACGTAGTTTATGACCTAGAAAATTATACATATTGTTGGCAATGTAATACAAAGTGATAACAAAATATTAACAAAAAGTAAAACCAATTCAACAATGTAACAATGAAAACCCGAGAATTAAACTTGACCTCAGCTTCCTGTTATGGCAAACAATTTAGAATTTTGTGCTCGCCTCCGATCATAAAACTTATGTAAACGCTTGTTTTGGATGCGCGATTATAATCGCCAGATTCTTTAATTGCAAAGCGAACCCTTTTCATGGCAGTCTATGGTTGTTGAAGCGTCAGCATCCTCTTTAAACTGCGATACGGGTCAGTTTTAAACCCGGTTGACCATCACGAATTTGTGTAAGGAGTTTCTAAAAAATTAACATCAAAAAAGCATCCCTGTCCCAGAGTTTTAATTTTTGTTCAACAATAATTAACACACTTTTGTGTATTTTTCTCAAAAGCTTAAACTAATTTCATAAATTTGTAATGATTTATTTTTTTTTTTTCAGATTTTGTCAAGAGATATTATTTAAAACAAAGATTTGATTTCAGAAATAAAAATGTTCTTCGTTTGACGTGTTTTCTCGTTTGGATACGCGCGAGACTTGCACAGTCTATTGTCAATGGTTATGGGTTGGTTGAGGAGGATACCAGAAACCATGACCACAATGGAACTCACAGTGTGATAAAGTGTATACTTGGTACTTCCCCAAATCCACAGTTGTGAATCTGTTTTTATTTTGTTTCAGCTTTTCCCTTTGTTCTTGGCTGAATTATTACTGTCTGTTTACCTTGTTTTCTTTATGTATGTTTATTTTCTTTTGTGAACACTTGATTTGAGAAGAAACAAATGGAGCAACACAGCTTTGTATAAAAAAGAAGAAAAACAATATGTATTTTTAAAAAAATAATTATTCAAACCCTTGTCTGTGCAATGATGCTGCTGAACTTTAAGACTCTAAATCTACACGGATTTCAGTTTTCCTTTGAGCTGATATGTGTAGCTTGAACAGTAGTTGTTTGATTACATATTTGTAATATTAATAAACACCTAAATGTAGTAGAGTTTTTGCAATTTTATTGGTCAAACACTGGTCACGTTGGATGTTTTAAAAAGTGATATAAAGATGGGCTATATATAAACAAGTAAATAAATGGCCCCTAAACAAGCACATTGTTGTGTAAAAGTTCTGTATGCACTGTGCTTGTTGTGCTGGGAACTATTAAATCAACTGTTTTCTTGGTGCGTATTGATTTTGTTTTTTTGGCAGGGGCAGATGGTGTCGTGGCACACACACACCAGGCGTAGATGTAAACGCGCAGACAATGTATTGATTTAGGGAACCTGGGGTGCATATGAGATGCCAGGTGATATATGGGTAGCTTCGAAGGAGGTAGAGAAGATCCAAAAGTACACGTACATGTACCAAGACCTTGCCAAGGAACTTGGCACCATTTGGAAAGCACTGGGGAAATATCTGATTGAAATAGAATCAAATGTGAGGGTAGATCTGCTCCAGAAGGCGTCATTACTGGGAACAGTACAAATCCTGTAAATGACTCTTGAGATCTAAGGTTATGAGATTTAGCCCAACTCACAGAGGTTTATACGGGCATAAACAACAGTTACAATTTTCTCTTGCATGCAATGATATTTTGAAATGGTCACCAATTATATAATACACTAACCTTCTTTCTAGGCCAGCATCATTGATTTATTTGAACACAAGCCGTCATCCAAACTACGTATGGTGGTATTTAAAAGAAACTTTTCAAGTCTTTTAATCTTTAATCGTTTAATGTATTTTATTTTATTGCTATAAAATTATGAAGAATCAGATATTTATATGAATGAATATTACCTTTTGTATATTCACAGGGTTCATTGGAGTACATTGTATGTGCTGCTCTCTCTAAGATGTTTGCTGTAATAACAACATATCCGTACCAAGTTGTACGATCAAGGTTACAAGATCAACATCAATCTTATGATGGCGTAACTGACACAATCCTACAGACGTTTCGGTAAGACTTGAAATGTTATCAGAAGTTTTGTTTTTGTACTTTTATGTAAAGTTGCAAACTAATGGCCATTGTGTGCAACATACAAAGTGTATCATTAATGAAGGAAGATATAACTGACGAGGTGTTTTGAATAGCTGAGAGTAGCCTTTTATTTTATAGTTTATTTTGCACACTTCGAAACACTTTGCTTGAATGTATTGTTATATTGTTGTGTACGTATGGTTTCATTTGGCAACATTTGACGTCTTTGTTTGAGATCCGTAGTCAGATTTTGTTGTTGCATTCAACCAAGATTTTATGTTAATTTGTGTGTGCATCACATCTTTTTTTAGGGAAAGAATTCCTTAACATTTTGCCAGAAAGTTGTGGAAATACGTGGTGAAATATTAAAATAAGCTATCAAAGTTACCTTGATTTCATAGAAAACCAATTCTATTACAGAAAATACGTCACCTCCGATACCAACAAATGCATTTACAATGCGCATGCGCAAGCAACTTTGCTGAACAAAAACAAAAGCACGTCCCAAATGTACACACGAAATATGCCCTTTTTTTTACAGCACGCCATAGTGTCAAGTCGTTCTTCTTTAACCCTCGGTCAACGTAGCGTTACACTATAGTGCAAGCAGTTTTGTCCAGATCCCGGACACCTCCGTGAACGATGGCAGAATTTTCCAAGGCAAAGAAAAAATCCTACAGGAAAGCGAAATGTAGATCATGCGGTGGTCCTCAATCGACCTTAGAATTCGACGTACATTCTACCTGCCAAAGATGTCGTATGTGTTCTCAGGAAAAACCCTGCTGTGTTTGCACCAGCTGTTCTCCCGCGGATTGGAAAATGTTCACGACATGGCAGGATAGTCTGGCCCACAAGACATCTACGCGGAAAGAAAGATTTGATGATTCAACAGAGAATCTTCAACGAAATACAACATCTCCTTCACAAACGATGTTTTCACTGGTTCTCCCGCCCGAGAGCAACGTGTCTATGGTTAACGGCGGTGCCTCGGAAGACTTGCTTTCCTCTAGCCACGCTTATGATCGTCCGATTCCCGCCTCTTCGGAAACATCCAAACCTTCACCGTTTTCCGGGTGAGTTTTGGGCTTACCCTCAATGCCCCGCCAGGCTTCCCGCTTCTCTATGGTCATTTTTCCCTGACGATCCTTGTCAATATTATGAGTCGACACATCCTTCCATGAGTCATTACACTCCCTTTTTGCCACCCATCGGACATTTTAACTACTATCCTCAGGAACGGCCACCGGATAACAGAAGTTTTTCTCGGTGTTCACCCGCTACCGCGAAACACAAATTTTTCTCGGCGACATCTCCAAGGTGACATCGGAGTCCGCTCATATTTTCACCGCTCCCGCTCTGAACGATCCCGTTCCCATTCCCGTTCCCGTTCCCGTTCGCCAATTGGATCTGCAAACGATCCCCGATCATACGGATATTACTCCCCTGGTCGTTACTCCCGTTCTGGATCCTCTCCAAGGAGCTCTGTTGGGTCAGATCTGGATTTGGTGGAGCCTGGGAATACCTCCATGTTCCACAGAGGAAAGGAAGTCATCCCTGAAGTGAGTACTATTTTACAGTTCCCTCCTCCTTCTCCCAAAGAGGCCTCGCGCTTGTCATTTCGCAGGGATTCTGCCCAACCCAATCCTCCACCAAAAGTTACCATTCCTGTTGACAGCTTCTGCTCTGATAATATTAAAAAGGCTTTCTCATTCGTTTAAAAGAAAAAGCGTATGAAAGTTCCAGCTTGTGAATTATCTCTCTTCAAAACAAACACTAATGATACCGATAGATTTTTCACGGTCCCAACAATCTCATCAACAGTTAAAGATAAACCAACAGGGAAAAACATCTTTCCAGATAAACACACAAAATACCTCAACAGTTCTCTCGAGAAGCTAGACCGCCATGGGGCCCAAGTTTCCAACATGTCAATTGTATTGTCGGATACTCTTGCTCGGGCTTCAGAAGATCCCGCGACAGAGGATCCAGAGCTCCTAACGGTCATGTTTAAAGTTTTGGATGACTGCCTAGGTTCCTGCCTACGGACCATCGCTACCAGTTCTGCTATAGCTACTTCTCTGCGTAGGTCTTTTATACTTGACCAGCTCTTCTGGCCATCTCAGGGCTCCAGAGAACACATGGAAGAATTACCCCTCCTCGGGAGTGACCTCTTCGCAAATAAATTTGACGTAGTCATGCTCCAAGAAGCGAAGCAACTTAAGACTGACGAGAAGATAAGCCTGTGTCGGCCTTCAAGTAAATCTTCTTCACTGTCCTCTCAACACGAGACCAACACGAGACCTACCAGTTTCGATGCCTCCCATTCGGCCTCTCAACTGCTCCAAGGGTCTTTACCAGAATTACCAAAGTGGTGGCTGCAGCTCTACGTCGACAGCAGATTCACATTTTTATTTACCTGGACGACTGGTTTATTGTTTTATTTATTTACTCGGTCACTCTCCAAAGCTTATCAACGACCATGCAGCTTACACAAGAACTAGGGTTCATCATCAACACAGAGAAGTCTTCCCTAGTCCCATTCCAAAACCAAGTATTCCTAGGAGCATCCCTCAACATGAGAACCAGGAAAGCCTTCCCCACAGTGGAACGCTGTCTTGCCCTGAAAGAATGTATTCGACTCTTCCTTACCTCTTCAACACTCCCAGCCAGGGCCTGGCTTCGTCTACTGGGGTTCATGGCCAGTCTTGTAGACTTTGTACCATGGTGCAGGATGCATATGCGCCCTCTTCAGCTTCATCTGCTTTTTCATTACCGACCCCGAAGAGACGTAATTACCAAGCTGGTTCCAGTCAACTCACTAATCCAATCCCATCTCAAATGGTGGCTTCGTCATCAGAACCTTCTCTGTGGCACAACATTCCCGCAGCCCACACCATCAGTGACTCTTACAACAGATGCCTCACAGTCAGGTTGGGGTGCTCACCTGGACGATCTTTTGGTGGCCGGAACTTGGTCTCCCACAGAGAAGCTACTTCACTTCAACCTGCTGGAACTTCTAGCAGTTCAAAAGGCTCTTAAACGTATGACAAACAGAGGATAAGTTATGGTGCCCTGTCCGCATTCTTTGATCGGACAAAAGGGCTGCGTGGTGACACAACACAGCTATTCATCACGACGGTTCGTCCTTACCATGCAGCTTCTGCAACAACTATTACTCGGTGGATTGTTGAAGCCATAAGTTTAACATCAGCCTCAACTTCGGAGCCTGCTCCTACTCAGCCACTTGGGTCAAAGCCTGGTCCTTCGAGTCAACCATATGGAAATCTGCCAGCGTCAGCCTTACCAGGCGAACCGTTAACGGCGCGAAAAACGTCTCAGGTTCACAAACGGCCGCCACAGATGCATAGTGCATCTTCTTTGGCCATACCTGCTCTTCATACTCTGGAAGAACCGCTAACTAGGCATATACAGTAGCGTCTCAGGTTAAAAATCAGCCACCACAGATGTGTAGTGCATCTCCTTTGGCTGCGGGTAGACCCACTCTGCAAGCTTCGGATACGTATAATGTTATGCAAGAAGCATCAAAGACTCAGAACCAAGCTTCAAAGGCTAACCAGGTTCCAATCCGAGCTCACCAAACAAGGAGCCTGACCCCATCGCTAAACTCTTTTTCATGGTGTGGATATTACAGAGATTATGCAGGCAGCCTGCTGGAAAAATCCCTCAACTTTCACATCTTGTTACCTTCGAGACGTGCTGCAATCGGACGGCTGCATGGGTAGACAAGTATTGCAATCAGCAGCACATTCTACAACCCGGAGACACAGTAAGGCTGCAGACTTGTCCTCTTAAGAGCTCCTCATTGCACAGCTTACTGGTATGTCTTAACAGCTCCTGTTTTTCATTTGTTTCAGGCATACTTTAGTTAAGACATCTACTCTGGGCACGCTGCACTTCCTGTTCCCTCCCTATCTTGTGGTTCAACGGTGCCACTCTGTATTTGTTGGTATCGGAGGTGACTCATTTTCTGTAATAGAATCTCCCTAAATCCACTGGGATTTTCTGTTCTAATAAGAAAATACTCACCTCCGATACCATCCCTCCCAAAAAGTGGAGTTAAGGGACACACGCACGGAAAAGGCTAAGGTAAAAAGAGGGGCGTATTTCGTGTGTACATTTGGGACGTGCAGTGCTAGGGGAGGTGCTTTTGGTTTTGTTCAGCGGAGTTGTTGTAAATGCATTTGTTTGTATCGGAGGTGAGTATTTTCTTATTAGAATAGAAAATCCCCGTGGATTTAGGGAGAGTTTGTGGTTTAATGTCCATTTTTATTTATCTTTTGTCCTAAAGGCGGGAAAAAATCCTTGGATTTTATAAAGGCTTGCTTCCAAATCTACTGCGGGTAGTTCCAGCTTGCTGCATCACCTTTGTTGTATATGAGAAAATAACATCTGTCCTGGTTCCATGAAGAGTTATATTAAATGTGTGAAGCAACTACGTGACAAAGAGGTATCAATCATTTCGGAAAGATTGTCAAATTAGACTTCAGGAAAATCTGCCTCAAAAAGGTGTTTTAAAACATGCTTTCTGAAATTCTTGTAAAATCTGAAGGAGTTAATTTTAAATAGCAATGTTTTTAAATCAAGAAAGACTGAAATTGTTAAATTAAAGTGTTACATTTTAAGATAGCTGTGGTTTGTTGTCAATCTAGCTATGCAATAAGATACCATAAATTTAAAATAGCTATGCCTTTTTCTTTATCACATTAATAGTATTAATGAATAACCCACCAACATCTAACTGTGCCATTTGTTTTACTTTCATCTACAAACCATCTCTAAACCATTTACTCCTTGGTGAAGAGTATCAAAATTATACATGGTAAAGTCACCAAATTTTAACACAGTCTTCCAGCTTGTAAGAAAAGTCCACAACCAACATCCAATATTGGTCGGGAATAAACTTCAAGAACAAGGAGAAATGCTCATGTCTTAAGGTCCCACACTGTCTTAATGATAGGAATCAGAAAAGCCCAAGGTTATACTAAAATTTGTTGTTGTTGATATATATATAAATATATATTATATCTTTTTGGGGGGAGGGGGCAGGTTGTGACACTAGGAAGAGATAATTATGTTCGGGTTTTTTCCCCAGATTGTTCGATTAGATGCAAGAAAAAACAATGAGTAGTTCATGTGGTATCAAGGTGAGGAAAATGTAAAAAGAATTTTGTGCAATGTGAATGTTTTCAGCTGTGGCATTGTTATCCAAATTTACGTGCTATTAACAACTCACGTTTATATCAAATGTCTATTTAGCTGTTCTGACCGTTTAGTCAGAACTGTTATTATATCTGTCCATATTTGTGTCTTTTGGTATTTGTTTTTATTATGATTCTTATTATGATTCTTTCCCCTTTCCATCAAAACACCATGTTAATTTTCTTTTGTGGCAAAGGCATTTTTCTAACATGACCAGAAAGAGAAAACCATGTTGTTTGTTTTGGGTGTGTTGTTTTTAGTTTACTGTTCCTCACTTTGTTTATAATGTTACTTGTCCCTCTGACCATATTAGCCCCGTTTTAAACACCCTTGTGTAAAGTTGATCAGACCATGCGCTTATTTAGTTATGTTTGCATTTTATGCTTAGGAGTAGTGATAGGTTTAACTCCCTTTCACTTCAGTTTTGCTTTGTTTGCTTTTAAAATTAGGTGTCTCTTGTTGTAGTTTCAGTTTGACTAGGCAGTTTTATGTGATTGGAGTTTTTCTTAAAGTTCTGGAACAATAAGCAACCAATTGTATCCAAGGTACATGTATACTTTTTGTATAGGGTAAGAGTACTTAGAGGAGAGAGGGAGAGAGAATGGAATTGAGTTTTGGGAAAGCTAATCAGAAAGCCAACCGTCTTCAACAGATATAAATGTAATTGTGTGAGGCATTTCTATAGCAGTGAGCCACACACACCCTATTATTTGGCAGCTTTTTATCTGCAGTGACCGAAAACAGTTTCATATTATTCTCATAACTACATGTAGCTTACCACCAATCAGCCTTGCCAAACTCGAGGCCATTTGTCGTTTGGGTTGTGACAGAAGGCAGAAAGTTTGACCATCAGAAAGTTTATCAACCGAAGATCGGACAAAAGGGCTGTAAGTTCCACTCGTTTTCTCAGAATTCCAACAAATTATCAACCAATGGTGAATAAAAAAAGCCTTTCATTTTTCCACATAAAAAAGAAAGACTTCCCTTTCATCTACTTCACTAGTGCTTAGGACACTGTTCCTAAAAGCTCTTTGATTTTCAAACCCTCCCTAGGGGTTACCAAAAGGTAGAAACGCCATCATTTCATGTAGGCCCTGCCTCTTAAAGTTTGGATCCAACATATACATGTTTTATACATTTTTGCCACCAACAACCCTCATCCCTGCAAACGGCTACACGAAACGGGGACGTAAGGTTCCACATTTCCCCACAAATACGGTAAAGAAGAAACCCGAAAATATATAGTTTCATATATATTAAATAATTCACTGTGCATGCTTTTAGAACTTTCTCAAAACGTTCCTGTATAATATAGGTTACAGGCAAAATTAAAATTCTGTTATTCAAAAGTCAGATCACTTATGTTTATTGGTACAAACAATGTTGCACAGCATTCTTACATGTAGATGGTTCAAAAAAATGTGCCTCCAATCTAGCTGAAATTGAACTAGAAGCCTCCCGACATCCAATATTTAAATGTGTTTTTATATTATATGTCTATATTATTTTTCAGTCTATTTCATGTAGTTTGAATCGCAAAGATTAAGCTCCCTGTTAAGCAGGTCAGATTGCTCCGAGATTATTTCTGTACGAAGAAATATGGGCGTTTTGAAAGCCACTAGTTTCTCAGTAAGTTTGGAGACAAACAATTTTCATGTTCTGAGATTTACTGAAACATGGGTGTTTTTAAACATTCGCTGGAAGGAAAAAATGTTTTACTATCGTCAGATTATACCGAGACTACTTCTGTTTTTTAGTTTAGAGCAAAACAAAAATTAGTGCTGATCAGATTGTTCCAAAACTAATTCTAAACCAAGAAACATGGGTACTTTGAAGACAAATAATTTTCATACACGTCAGATTGCGCTCAGATTATTTTGGGGCAAAGAAATATTGACATGCTAATTAGTTTACTCTAAGATTAATTTAGTAAGAAAAACATGTTTTTGAAGCCACTGGTTGAATTTCAACAATATAAGCCTAATTAATTGTCATTCTAGTTAGATTGACCTGAGATGAATTATTAACAAAGAAACGTGTGTTTTTAAGCCACTGGTTCAATCGTAGCAGGCAACTTTTTTTCACTAGTTAAACAACTTTAATAGGATAATTCAAAACAAAATTCAATCTCTTATGAAGTCAAAACATGGGTATGTGAAGCTGCTGGTAAATTCTCAACTCGATCGGAAAAAAAAACAAATTCAAACTCTTCGGATCGCCGTGAGATTAATTATGTAGTAAGAAACATGGGTGTGCGAAGCTGCTGGTAAAATCTAAGCTCGATCGAAGACAAATAAATTTCAAACTCTTCGGATCGGTCTCAGATTAATTATGTACTAAGAAACATGGGTGTGCGAAGCTGCTGGTAAATTCTCAAATCGATCGGAGAGAATTTTTTCAAACTATTCCGATCGCTCTGAGAATTATTATGTAGTAAGAAACATGGGTGTGTGAAGCTGCTGGTAAAATCTAAGCTTGATCGGAGACAAATAAATTTCAAACTCTTCGGATCGCTCTGAGATTTAATTATGTAGTAAGAAACATGGGTGTGCGAAGCTGCTGGTAAATTCTCAACTCGATCGGAGAGAAAATTTTTTCA
>JAUELU010096948.1:0-12318 GCA_032357145.1 Evasterias troschelii
ATTCCGTAAATTTGACACTTGCAACAGCTGGTAAAGCGTATACGGTGACCTTTGACCACTTTTGTTTGTTTCGGTCATTTCTCGTTAATTACATTATATTTTTGTATACTTAAAAAAAAAAAAACATCTAGAAATAATTTTCTAAGATTCTACATGACTAAATTACATAAACAGATAACCGGTGTGTCCCTTTAAGAAGTCATGAGGGGATCCCAAAAGTTTTGGCACATACCTGCAGGTTTTTGGACCCAACAATCTGGAAATTCCAATTAAGGGCTTTGTGGAAGAAGAAAGCGCACCTCGGTATTAATTGGATGTAATATAATGCATGAGCTTAAAGATGTTAAGATCAATGAATCAATGTCTCCATATGCAGATGTTTGGGATAGAGCCTTACAGTGGTACCGACTTACAAAAGTTTTCCACGAAAAACACCTAAACCCTAGTACATGTAGTGTGAAGAGCAAACAGATGTTTGTCATGCAACAGTACGTACGGGTAAAGAACCCCAAGTAATATGGCCAAGGGAGACTTTGTCGTTAAAATGTAGAATAAGGGCCTCTTTGGATAAATTCCACAACAAAACAGTGGTAACTGAGGGAGGCCAACTCAGCTTTGCTGACAACAGTAAGTTTGCACAAGAAAGGGATGTGCAAGCAAATATGGCTCCTAACATTCATAAGGGCTGTTTTGTTTATGACAGTGAGGGATTAACTGATGGAAGAACGGTGCAAGTCACAGTAGCAAATCTAAGTACACAAGTGGTTTTAATACCACCCCGCATTAAACTGGCTACTGTGACGTCTGTACAGACTTCTGGTCAGATTCAAGTCAGGGAACATGAGAATGGCATTCAGGTGTCTCTGGACAGAATTGTTGTGGTAAACCAAGTACACTCAGTAACCAGTGAGGTAGGAGTTGACTCAAAAGATGATATCACAGAAAGTAAATGTAAAAGTGGAGAATTGTACACTTTCAATGATTGATCTAGTTATGTGTTACCTGTTGGGCTGTCTATATCACAATGTAATTTGAGCAATGATGAAAAACACAAAGTTGTTTGGTTGATCCAAAAACATGACTCCACATTCTCCAAAGATGACTTTGATGTGGGTTTGAGTTCTAAAATACCACACAGAATCGGTCAGACAGATAATCAACCTATATGACAACCCTATCGAAGAATTCCACCCCATCAATTGTCTGAGGTGCGTGAATTGTTGCAAAAATTGACAGAGCAAGGTGTTATCAGACAGAGCAACAGTCCTTATGCAAGCCCCATTGTTCTTGTGAAAAAGAAAGATGGTTCACTTCGAATATGCATAGACTACAGACAGTTGAATGCCAAAACTATCAAGGATTCATTCCCACTCCCACGTATTGAAGAGTCATTGGAGGCATTAAGGGGGGCACAGTACTTTTCATCATTAGATCTTGCTCATGGTTACCATCAATTGGTATGGATAAAGAATCTGTCGATAAAAGGGCTTTCCGGGTGCCATTTGGTTTATTTCAGTATACACGCATGCCTTTTGGGTTTGTCAATGCCCCGGGTACATTTCAAAGAGTAATGGAAAGTTGTTTTTGGGGGACTTGAATCTTTCTGAACTTTTCATTTATTTGGATGATATATTAATTTACTCTGATTCAGTCAAAGATCAAATTGCTCGATTAGATAAAGTTTCGAAATGACTAGGAGACTTTGGACTAAAAGTGAAAGGCAAGAAATGTAAGCTGTTTCAAAAGCAAGTAACCTACCTCGGTCATGTGGTGAGTGCAGAGGGGATACAAGTTGACAATGACAAAATTCAAAAGATAACAAATTTGCCAATACCAAGTACAGCTGAACAAGTCAGATCTTTTCTAGGATTGGCAGGGTATTACAGACGATTTGTTAAAGGGTTTGCACAGGTCGCCTCCCCCCTCCACTCATTGTTGGCCCAAAGTGATGAGAAAAAGGGTACAAAGGACAGGATTGGTGCAAAGAAGCATACCAAAATTTCTTGGTCAAGTGAGGCACAATGTGCATTTGACCAATTAAAACAACTGCTTACTGAGGCCCCAGTGCTGGCTTATCCTGATTTTGCTCGTCCCTTCGTTCTTGAAACCGATGCGTCATTTAAGGGGCTTGGGGCTTGCTTGACTCAAAAAGGGGCAGATGGTAAACAGCACCCTGTGGCATATGCAAGTAGGGGACTTAGGGGTCCTGAGAGCCGTTATCTTGACATGAGTGCTTTCAAGCTAGAATTTCTTGCTTTGAAGTGTGCAGTGGTAGATAAATTTAGGGAATATCTACTTGGTGTTCCTTTTGAGGTTGTGACAAATAACAACCCTTTGGCTAACCTGAAAACAGCTAAACCTGGAGCTTGCAAGATGCGATGGATTGCCCAGTTAGCAGCTTTTAACTTTATTGTTAGGTACAGAGCGGGTGCAGAAAATAAATGCGCTGATGCACTGAGCAGAAGACCCATAGATATTGGTAGGACACAAGTTGAGACATTGTTTCAACAAAAGACACACTGTTCACATATGCCACTTGCTATGAAACAAGGCCTACATGTAAGTAATGGTTTAACCCAGACTGCAGCCGCAGATTGCTGTACTCCTGAACTGTTAGAGGTTAATACTAGTTCAGTAATTTATCCTTCAAGGAGTGCTGAACAGTTATCAATGTTTCAGCATAACGACCTTGTTTTGGGTATAGTATGGGAGTTATGGCACCAAAATTGGACTCCCGGGCAAAGGATACCAGAACATGTTCAAATTAGTCCTGATAACAAGGTGGAACTTAAGTTATGGCTTCGTGAATGGAGCAAGTTAGTTGTAAAAGAGGGTGTTCTTTGCCGGAAGATGAATGATATAGTGAGTGGAAATTTCTTTCAGGTTTTGACACCCAAGGTGCTGATACCAAAAATACTGTTAGCAGCACATAAAGGTATAACAAAAACAACAGAAATAGTCAGAAAACGTTGCTTTTGGCCTCGACTAAACAAGTACTATCACTAAGATGGTGAATCAATGCAGTTCTTGTATCCTAGCTAAGGCTCCAGTTAAAGAGGGCAGAACTCCAATGCGCCATCTGTTAGCATTCAAACCATTAGAACTGCTTGCGATGGACTTTGTCAAGATTGACAAAGGAAAAGGGGGGTAAGAAGACGTTCTCGTTTTCACAGACGCGTTTACTAAGTTTGCGCAAGCAGTGCCATGTAAGGATCATTCGGCTGCCACGGTGGCAAGAGTTCTACGGGATAACTGGTTCACTAGATTTGGAGTTCCGGTAAGATCACATAGTGATCAGGGTAGACATTTTGAAAGTGAATTGATAAGAGAACTTTGTAAGTTGTATGGAATCAAAAAGGGACACACCACTCCTTACCACCCAGAGGGTAACAGACAGGTTGAGCGTTTTAATCGCACCCTTTTCTCCTTGATTAAGTCAGTAGAAGAAAAAGACAGATGTAAATAATGGCCAGATAAATTGTCACACTTAGTGTTTGTGTACAACACACCTCCCCATACAGTAACCAAAGTTACTCCATTCTTCACTATGTTGTTTGGTCGTGAACCTACACTCCCCCTTGATCATTGTTAAGCAATGCAAACCAAGACTGGGATGACAATTTTGTAGGAAAACAAGCTGCGTTTTTGCAGAGAGCTGATGAATTAGTCACACAGAGAACAGAAAGTCATGCCACTGCCAATGAAAAACAGGACAGTGGAAAAAGGACTTGTTCAATAATCTCAATTGGTTCCCATGTGCTGCTTAAATTAGACAATTATTTCGAGGCAGATCCCTATAATGTTGTAAATGTAAATGTACATAAAGATGTGTATACTATTCAGCCATGTACAGGGGGCCCAGAGAAAGTGGTGAACATCAAATACTTGCATGTGTACCCACAAGAAAGCTGTCCTGACCAAAACCAGATTGCTAACCCTTCCGGTAGCCCCCTTGATTCAGGAGACCTGGACTCATCACAGGAAGAAGAAGAATTTGTGTTGCACCTTAGATCTGACCCAAGTTAATGTGAATCTGGAGAAATTAGTGACTTCTTGCAGGTAAGATTTGAGTTTTTTCCGCCCCAGAAATGGTACCTAATAGTTGGGACTCTGCATCTGTGTACAGCACAGAGGAAGAGTCCTATATAGGGTTAGGTGCGAACATAAGTTTTCCCATGTTGTTGTATTCCCGGCAATAATTTAGCCGCACAATTCGGCCACGGACTTCGGCCGTGTCCGAATTGGCGGCTGCGGCTGCGGCTTGAAATGTCACCGATACCGAGCCACGAGAAGAGGTGACTTCGTAGTGACCGCGGCAGGCGCGCGCAGTACAAAACTAAAATGGCAAGCTCTTCTTCAAGTGCTGCTGCCTGTGCTGGAACTAACGTTACTGCTGAGAAGGAAGAAACTCACAAGTGTAAGTATATCACTAACTAAATGTTATTGACAATGCCATGGAATTAATTACTCTATGACATTGTTTGATGAGGTTGCTCAATTTAACGTTAGGAGTAGAAATTAATACAATATCGGACAGCCCAAACGACATGAACGACGTTACGTTTTAATTATTAATAGTTAATGCGTAGGTTAGCGGGTCGGCAGGTCATCATCATCGTACAGTCTCGGTTGACAAGTTCTGGATTGACCAGCTCCATATTAACGTTAACTTTGCAATAACACAGGCCCCCAAGTATGTACTATTAAATTACTTGGAAGGAATGTCACACAGAACCGCCACTTTTCTCTCTAAATATGACAAATATCACACAATTTCTTGCTTAAGTTGATACAATGATAGAGGACATCACATACATAGTTTTAAGTTTGATTGGCTGGATGTGTGGGATCAGCAGGTATGTCAAAATCCGTAAGCCACACAGGGCAAGTAAATACTGAGGCCCTGAGCAGTCGTCTAATTTTTTGAGGTGATAAAATTACCAAAAAACAAAACAAATAAACCTTATTTTGTGGGATTTTGACCCTTGAGTTTCACCAGTACCATACCGTAACACTCAACATTAAAACAAAAAGCCGTTGTAGGTAAAATCATAGTGCTGATTCAGAATAGTTGGTACATGTACACGCTACGCAATCATTTTTGTGTCGAAGAATGTAAAACTATTTCATTTAATGTTTTATTTTCAAGATGGAGCTGCACTGCAAATAATTTTAATGTACGACAGTTTTATGAATGGGAATGTGGGTTTGCAATACGGGGCACTCTACTGATCCGTAATAGCTACACTGTATCTGCATTAATTTTCCTTAGCTCTTGGTCGTACTGCGCGGCATGTGTTGAAATTTTGCAATTTGTTCAACTTTGTTTTTCAGAGTTTAAAATTTACCCATTGGCACTATAATTAAAAGAAGCTAATAATTGTCGGAAGGATGGAGGGTTACGTGTACAATGTAGGTTTATGCTCAATAAAGTCGGCAGAAGAGGACCTCTGCTCTGTAAACTTGGCACTCTAGTGTTAACATAGTGTATGACATGAGTCCTTGTGAGTTCCAAGTTAATATGTTTGTTAACAGTATCCTGTTTGTGTCTTTTTCTCATCATAGGGACCGAGGATGAAACCTTCCGTTTCATAAAGTTGCGTGGGGTCCACAATGCTAAATTCAAGACAGGCAAGCGTGGTGCTGCCCGTAACGGTTTTCTGTAAGTTCAAAAAGCTCTTTGATTTACACGTCTTCTTTTTAAGAACCTCTGGAACCCAGATGGAAATCTACAACTGAAATACCTCTATATATATGAATCATCTGAATGATCTTGAGAATGATCTTAAATATGTTTTAAAACTGTTTACTTTACAGCATGGTGCTTAAAGAAATGAATCTAGAACTTAAGGTTAACCCTGAGCAGGCAAGGAAGAAGTGGAACTATCTTGCTCAAAAAAATAAGGTACTGGGGTCATTTGCTAATTCCCGCTATTGACAATGTTTTGAAGTTTCATACATTTGTACCATACTTTTCTGGACTTTCCTAACTCTATAATCAAACCACAAATTGTCATACTAGTAGTCTATAATTATCAAAGAATATAATGAAGTAGTGGATGGGTCCTTATCACTTTAATTGAATAATGATACATGTATTTAAAGATAGAAATGTGATGAAACTTTGATAGACCTTAATACCTGATTTATAGGTTTTGCAGAAGTGGTGACCTCTGAATCTTAATTTATGCAAGTAGGTCACTGACTCTTATTTTAGCAATTCAAACAGAGAGCATGACCATTCATTAAATAGTATTTACAGTGTATGTGATGGGTGTAGAAACAAATTGTATTTATGTTAGAGTATATTACCTTTCCACTGTTTTATTTAATTTACTCATGCTTTCCATTTTACAAATAGTTTATGCAATAATATAATGCACATAGGTGGAACAGTTAGCAATTTGAATAATGAAGTGGATATCAAGTTAACAACTTTGTAAGCCTGTGGCTCCTTAAACAATGTTATAAAAATACTTTTTAGGAAGCTCTTATGAAATGTCGCATGACACACAGCTAACTTTTTACAGCTTTAGATCACCAAATTAATTTTGAAGTGTAATGTTTAAAATTGTACTAATCTTTAAATTAATTTTTAAGGAACTCAAGCATCCCCCAACTGGGGCTGGCATGGATTCTGGGGATGAGAGCCTCATAACATGGCAATACTTTGAAGAGATGGACAAAACACTTGGTAGTAGGGCAATCATAAAACTACCTTGCCTGGTATCGTCCAATGAAGATCTTTCTGTTTCAACTTCAACTAGTGATCATTGTAATATTAAGGCATCTCCTCCCGCAAAAAAGAAAAAATACATCTTCCACCAAGATATTTTAAGAATAATGCAGGAACAAAATGACCAAATAAGCACAAAAGAAGAAAAAATAGTACAGCAAAATAGTGATCTGTTATCGTTAAAGGGCAGACTTGTTGCAGCAGTGGAAACAAACAAAGCAAAAACAAATGAGAAATAGTCAGCCTGTTTACGAATGCAAACATAAATTTTCAAAACTGAATTGGGTATAATATAACTTAAATTATGTTGGGAAGTCCAGAGTTAAATTGTGTTGGGAAGTTCACATCCTACTTTCAGGATGTTGTCATCCCGGGATAATTATGTTAGGGAAGATGACATCCTAAGTGTGTAAGGATGCTGTCATCCCGAGATAAATTATCTTGGGATGTCGTTATCTTACAGTTATTATGTTGAGATTCCGTGATAAGTTAGCAACAAAATATTGTGCTAAAATTGTGCAATTGTCCACAAGTCTTTTTTTGCGACAACATTTAAACATAAAAAAAACTTCCTCAATATGTTTTAGACTTTATGTTCAACAAAATAGAACAACTACAATATGCACCAACAACTGAACATTTATTTTCAAACTATTTATTTACTTAACAAGCTATTTTTTGATATTAATTTAATATATTATAAACAAATTTATTAATTTAAAAATTTAAATATAAATGTACACATGTATTAATTTAACAAAATATATATCATCAGTATTACCAAACATGTTAATAGTTTATGGCGATCCATTGGTAGTTCTACCTTTCCAAATGCATAAACAAGACAACAAAACTGCTCAGAGGTCACTGAGAGAGGCTATGAAATGTGTCTTTTACATTTTACTGTGCAACTCTTGCCTGTTTACATGTTTTTACATTTCTCTATTTACAGCTTAATTACATTAAAAAAAAATTATATTTCACCTTTTGCCTGTCTACATGTTTTTACATTTCTCTTTTTACAGCTAAATTAATTACATTTTAACAAATTGTATTTCACTTTACAGAAAGCATGCAGGTACAAAGAGTTTAAAATCTATTTAATTTTTAACATGTCTGGTTAGTTTGCTCAATCCATAACTGTTTGTTAACCAGTTTCCTTAAATATGCAGGCTCGTCAAAACAAATTAGCTGTCAGCTATCTCTCGCAATGAAAAACTTGTTCATTTCAGTGTGAATCATTTTAACACAGTGACGTCACATTGTAAACAAACATGATATATGGGTATGTATACATTTTGTACAGGGATTCTGTAGTTCATTCATGAATTTCCTTAATATTCAATCAAACTGGCATTGAAATAGACTTTTTGACGAACGAAAAACTCCTGTATTGAGTGATACATATTCATTTGTTTACATTGTGACGTCACTGTGTTCAAACATTTCGCGCTGAAAGGGTATTACAAAAATAATAATAATTTTACACAACTTTAATGTAAGGTTGAGGCTTGTAATTTGTTTCACATTTTAATAAGGGGTTCATCTATTGATTTATGAGTGAATCACAAAAGTGTCATGTTATTAATATTATTGTTGAATATTGTTTTTGTTTTTTGACATAGGCCTAGGCCTAACAAACACAATCATTCGTGCCATGTTCTTGCTCAGCTGTATACTTTATCTGATTTTAATAACTAACAATCAATCAATAATTTGTGTTGCACTGGACGCTTTATTCCCTGCTCTAATCACTAAATCACTAGCAGTCTTGACAAGTGCGGTACACCAAAAACAGCTGTTAAGATCCATATCCCTATCCAATCTACCCTGTACAAATGGTGGGAAAAACTTCGTATCCGACCGCCACTTTTTCACTCACCACCAAAAAAACAAAAGCAGTATATCATTTGAGTAATAAATGATTGAATAAGTGGCAGTCGAATAAGGAAATTTCACCAAGTGACAGCTGTATTGTGATTACGTTATTTTCACAAAGGATTCACCAAGTTTTGATACTCACAATTCAGGCATATTATCTGATTGGTCGGCACCGATCCGTGCAGCTCCTACCCCTTCCACCATTTTGCTACAGTGTCACTGGTTCCCCTCTCCGTTTACACGACTTAACATAGAACTAGGGATGTCGCGCGTACTACGTCACTCCGCGCACAAAAGGCGAAATTTGAACTTGCCGAGTGACAAAGTCTCCTATAAAACTTTTTTTTTTAACGGAAGTGGCTAGAATACAATCATATTATGAGTATGGAGGTATTAAGACCATAATTCTTTTCTAGTGCTTGAATTTTTTTTAGACTAATTTGAATTTTAGTTTTCGAGAAAAGGGAAATTAAAATCCGTACTTTGCGCTGAAAACACACTGCAAAATTGTCTTTCCGTTTTCAGTCAATTTTTTTTGTTTTTTTATTTTGGGCTGCCAAATTTTTCAAACACATCAAAAAATATCATGTCTACCCTCAAAATGAAGCTTAGATGTAAGGCTTTTTAATTATGACCGGTTCGCGGGTTCTACGGGGTGATCTTTAATTAATAAAACAGTGACAAAATGTATCAGTAGAAAAAACGCTACGAAAGCGTTGCAGCTCACCATAGAGACATGTACCGTTGGAAAGCGCCACTCACGATGAAGCGAATGACAGCAGTTTCAAAGTTTGAGAACGATATACATTGGAAATACAGCGCCTTCCAATGAGGGATCCTTGAGAATCTACAGCTGTCCGGGAGGGAGGTTGTGTTGAAAGGTCAGTTGTCTGGTTATTGGTTATTACCTCACACAAAGAGCTATGCATACAGCCTGTAATAACGCGGCGCACAGGGTCACGCCGTGTGGTCCGAAACCAGACTAAGCCATTGTTTATCATAATCGTCACGCACACACAGGCGATGTGTTGTCTATGGGGCCAGTGCGGGGCGCGAGCAGCTATCTGACTGCAAGTGGATTGTTTACAAAATAATAGAGCCTAGAGTAGAGGGGATTGTATGTGTGTGCAAGTATTCTTTCTATATTTAAGTTTCCTGTCCAAACTACTGTCAAGGAAATTGTTTTGTTTTAAATAACCTTAATGGTATCTTACCTTTCTATTCCTTTTTCAAAAATGAGTGTAGTCACCAGATGTTATCTAAATAATTTATAATGGGCTTTTGAAACGGAAGTTTTGTTCATTGTTTATTCTTCATCACAACACCACCATGACCACCGGTAATTAGGCATGATTTGCATATTATTTTTACCAACAACAGCAGAAAATAGAATGTTAATTAAGTTTCTTTTCTCTTTTATTCACCTTTACTTAGATTAATCTATTTAATATGCATTTTTCCCCATACATTTTGGTATTTCATAAAAATAAAAAAATCGCATTAGGCTTAATTTGCATATTTTGATAAACAACAGCAAATTAGTTGCTTGAAATTGTTTTTAATTGTTTTAATAATCCTAAAGGTATCTAGCTTTTGTATTCCTGGTCCAAAAAGCAGTGTTGTCAATCATTAACTTTTTGAGATATGCCAGTTCAAAAACCCTATATTGTCATTATTATTGTTCACCGTTTATTCCAAAATATGATAATTCAATCTCTCGCGAGACCAGTAATTAGGCCTAAACCAGTAATTAGGCCTAATTTGCATTTTAACAAAAATAACTTTAAATTATAGGAAGAAAATTGAGTTTACTGTGTTAAATAAAATAGCATTAAAGTTGCCTTGCTTTTTAATTCCTTGTCCAAAAAAAGGAGGTTGGTGAGAGGTTTGCTATTTGAGATATGCCCGTTTTAAAACGCCTGTTTATTCATAATTTGTCGTTTGTTTACAAAATAGACAAAAGGTCAGTATTTAGGTTTTGGTAATTCCCATGGGACTTTAAACCATAATTAGAGCTCTGTAATTCAAAATCTAAACAATCAAACTGTTTGCAGTCTTTCATTCTCATAAAACTTTTTGCAGGGAACAAATATATAAAGTTCTGTATGACTTGGAAGGTTTGTTCGTTAATTAGGACTGTATAAACATAGTTAATTGTTTTGTTTATTGTTTAACGTTGTTGTCGGGGCAAAAATTCGCATAACTCTGGAACCATTTGACTGATTTTTTTCAAACTACCACCAAACAATTGCAATCAATGTGTTCTTTCATTCTAGCCACAAATGCAAAGCAAAATAACAATGACCATTTTTTACATTGATATCCCTAATAGAACAAGGCTATTGGGACCAGTGAAGAAACCATGGGATCCAGGCTGGTTCCAAACGGTCGACCACAGCAGTCAACCTACGGTCGACCAGCGTGGGTTCGAGTGCAAATGGTCAACCTTTAGTTAACCATGGTGCGCACTCGAACTTGCTCTTGGTTGCACGTAAAATTTCCGTAGCTGCTAGCTCTGTCCGAAATGTTGTGGCTCCAAACACGACCAAGACGCAGACGCAGTCGCAGACGTAGACAGAACCGCAGCCACAGCCACAGCCACAGCCATTTGGGGATCAAGTTAGTTAGGCGCGCGCGCGGCGCACAAAGAAGAGAATATGTAATACATTTCAACGATATGTAATACATTTTCAGTCAGCAGCAAAACTAGCTCGTTGCAGTCGAGTTACAAAATGGAGGTTTACGCCGTGAGAGAAAAACAGGTGATTTAGATCCATGCAGGCGCTGGCAAATTTGTTCTATTTTTACTTCTCAATTGGCGTCCCAAGCAAGTGTTTCCTACCAGTCTCCAAAGGACGCTTTATATCCTCTAACAAACGATGAATGATGCTAATAACCAGCCATAATCCTATGTGCAGTTCCCATTTTATTTTGTGACCTTGACCATCCTAGATATGTGACGTAAACAATTATATCAATCAGTGATTAAATTCCCAAGTTGTGTGTTACATAGCATTACCAGTACTTCGCTAAATGTGTCTCAATCGACACTGGTTCAGAATGAATCAGTTGTGCTCAAAAATTATGATGGGAACTAAATTTTAGCACATTGTTTTTACCACCCCCTCGTCCTGCCCAGTTGTAACACAGTGTCAGCTGGTGATTAAGGGTCCTTGACCTGATTCTTATTACAGCATTTTTGGCTAAACTACCACAAAACAAATTATACAGCATTATGAAAAATGTCACTCTTGTGACTAGATCGCTACTTTTGCCTATGATATTTTGAGTAAAAATAAACTTACCAATGCATTTCGTGCCTTATAGCTCTTGAAGTTGAGCTTAAACGTCTTCATAAGAGGTAAGTCCATAGTTTGGGGCAGGGGTTCCTCTTCTTTGGCAAGTTGAGAAGCAATGCCATTTAATCTTTCGTCGAAAATCAAGTTCCTGGTGGATGGATCGTACGGCAACATGCACCTCATTAATTGCCTTTTAGTATAAAAGTCACCATAGTTCAAAATATATTTTAAAATGCCACATTTAATACCAAAGCTACATGCGTCTTTGAATTTTAGATTTATAATGAGATACCAGGGCCCAATTTCATGGCTCTGCTTACCGCGTAATTCTGCGCTTACGTATCATAGAATGTGTGCTACAAGTGCTCCGTAAGCGCAGAATTCCGCGGTAAGCAGAGCCAT
>JAUELU010096985.1:0-12316 GCA_032357145.1 Evasterias troschelii
TTAGTAGGCCCTAAGGGAGCCTCATGCCAATTTTGGTGCTTTTATCCGCCGAGTAACGGTAACCTTAAAATTTAACGTTAAGCTACCTGACTAGATATGGAATATATTTGTTACTACTGGTTAGTGAGTTAAGATGATTGTTTTTAGTGAAGGGAAAAAGCTTAAAGTGCATCATTCATCAGGTGGGGGGGATGGAGGAATGGTAACGTAAATGGAGAGATATGAACAACTTCTTGTGCAATGTGTTTTTTGTAATCCAAATTTGTTGAAGAAATTGTGAACCTTATGCTAGGTATGGTAGTTCACAAACTTGGAAGAGGGTAGGTGTGTATAGGTAGGGTGTAGATTGTACGATCAGTATGACGCACATAACTAAAATTATGGAGTTAAAATTTGACATAAGTTGTGTTAGTGTCGTTAAATGGAAATAGATTATTATTGTTTCAAGAATAATTATCATTAATTTTGTATGTTGTTGTTTCACAGTGGTCCAAATATCTTAAAATTTGCATCCATACGTGGCAGTATTGCAGTACATTGAAGTGGATTGTAATTTGGTTCCAAATATTAATCATGCTTGTATTTTTTCTTATACAGAAAATGAAGGTCTACAAAAACAAAGTGAAGCTGTCCAGAGAAGCTATGATGCGTGTTGTTCATGCAAAGCGCAAGGATTGCACATGTATGTCAGGTATGTCTGTCTGTTTATCTGTCCAGTGTGCCTGTCCGATCTTCCCTTCCCTGCCTCCTGCGGGTAAAAGATGTTCTATGTTTCCTGCGGGTAAAAGATATGAGATTCCTGCGGGTAAAAGTAAAATGAAGATCCCTGCGGGTAAAAGTTGTACAAAGATCCCTGCGGGTAAAAGTTGCAGGAAGGTCTCTGCGGATAAAAGTTGTAAAAAGATCCCTTCGGGTAAAAGTTGTGAGATTCTTGACTCTACAGAATATGAGATGGCTGTGTGTGAAAGAAATAAAAATAACTATGAAATGAACACTGAATATAAAGCTGAAATCAAATCTGAGACAACTGTTGAAAGGAACTATGATGGAAGTACTGAAAATAAGCATGAATATGATGGCATACAAGGAAGGTATGTAACCAATTGTGAAAGTGACATGAGAGATGAAGAAGGTAAGGGAGAAGATACTAAGATAAGACAATACAAACAGGATAGCAAGATAACATCTGAGAATATTATCAACAGTATTTGTCATGAGCAGAGAAGAAAACAGACCAAAAAGTTGAAACTGAATATGCTGACCAGAAGGAGAGCTAGTAATTCTAAAACACTGAGTAATTTGAAGGCAAGAAAACAAACGTGCTGTAGCAGGAGTAGTGTTCTGGAATGCGTAGTAGAGTATTATCATGAGAAGAAGGTATCAAAACCAAATAGACAGAAGGTCAGACGAAATGAACGGAAGAAGTTACTGCAAAGGCGTAAGAATGGTAAGGTGGTGGAATTACGTATGAGTAAAGATGAGAAAAGGAATCATGATAAGGCACAGAAGAATATTGAAAGCCATACAAGAAGAAATTAAGCTGTGTTCTGAGCAGCATGCATACAGAGACAGTATTGCGTACAAACAATCCAAAAGAGAAAAAGAGCTCATGTAAGACAAATGTAAAGTCCATAAACCAGAATCAAAGAGGAAAGAAATTGAAAGCAAAGGAAAGCATAAGCAGAGCTGGAAACGATTGGAAGAAAATAGAAACAAGACAATGTTGGATGTGTGATCACAAAACAGGTCCAATAGAAAAGGTCGTAGCATGTGATAGTTGTAGTATAGTGTATCACGTACACTGTATCGGATTTTCCAAGGTGCAATTTTCTATAGTGAACAAGCCGGTGTCATGGTTGTGTCGCAAATGTGGACGATGTAATTACACTGAATCTTTGATGTATGATCTTGGTATTCCTGCAGATCAGAATATGTTTGAAATTCCAGTTCTTGATGGTAACATTGAAGAAGTTGCAGTTATGTCTTACACTGATGGAGCTCCATATACTGAAGATTTAAACGTCAAAGGAGTTGAAGGTGAGGATTTTGCTGATGTAGATGATCCAAGTTGTAAATATGCATGTCTCTGTGTAGTCAGAAATCAGGGTTTGGTTCAGCAAACTGGAGGTTATTTTTTGCGTAGCAAGAAAAATAAAGAGAACAAAAATGAGGGAAATGATGTAGAGGAGAACCAAGAACAAATAGACAAAAGTAAGAAAGTGGAATTGGAAACAAAGTGCAAGACATGGTTCACTAATCAATATATAAAGGCACAACAATCTGTAGCTAATCAGGCAGACAGTGTTGACAATATAATGGCACAGAAAAAAGGTGATAAGAAGGTAGATACAATAATGACCGAGAGACGTTCTGAATTACCAAACCAAGAAGAATCAAGATTGCTTGGCATAGACATTGAGGAGAGTTGGAAACAGATGCATGAAAGTAAAAGGTTGAGTAAAACGGAAACTTGTGAAAGAAGACGCTCAATGGATTACTTCAACAACAATATGGGAAATAAAGATGGTCATGAGTATGATGTGCTTGTTGGAAATAAATCTGTGAAAACACAAAGCGAGGACAATTTGAAGGTTGAAACTGTTAATCTAACAACATTGGATGAATCAAGGTACTTGCACAAGGTAGTTTTCATCAAGGAGATAAACGATTTGGGGCAAATTCTGGTAAACAGTGTGTAGCTAATAGTCTGGTGTCAATGATGTACAGCAAGAAAAAAGAAGTGAAATATTGGAAGTGTAGTGATATGGATAATATTCTCTGGACTGGTAATGAATTGTATGGTTTCTTACAAAATAGCTCGACGATGAACAATGATTACATGTTGATTAATGAATTGCCAACTGAGTTGGATGTATTGAACACACATTATAGCATGGAGTATCATGACTCGGTATCAGGTACATTGGATGAAAATGATCATAACTTGATTGAATTTAATATGCTACCATTGAAAACTACACTACAACAACATCTCCAAGAATATCACGCATGCTTTATAAGCTTCCATGAAAATACATTAGCAGTAATTTCTCAATATGGAATATTTTATGTGTTTGATTCACATTCCAGAAGTATCCAAGGCTGTATGGTTCAAGATGGAACAAGCATTCTCATGAAAGCAAGAAACTGGCAAGGTGTTTACAGGTATTGTACTAAGTTAGCTCAATCTATGAATTTGTCAAATGCTGAACAATATGAATTAACTGGTATAACCCTCAGTGTTAATGGTGAACCTGTTACAGGTACATGTACGGATGGAGCAAATGAAAGGGAGCCACAGGACATGCCAGAAACTGTGGATTTGTGTTTAGATATTGATGACTTTGGCTTACCTACTGTATCAGGAAAATATAACATGAATAGGAAAACAAAGAACACTAATGACCAAGGTGCATACAGTGACGAATTGGGCAAATGTGATGTTGGCATGAGAAGCAGCAAGTTTGCAAGAATAGAAGATGATAATGACAGCACACATGATGACTCTAGTGAAGTGGAAATAGTTCAAGTATCGGGACCTGGTGTTATGAAATTCTGTCCCTTGAATGAAGAAGCCAAGAAAGCTATTTGTAGAAAATTTGGGCTGGAATCATCACATTTGAGGTGTAACGTAGTAAGTGCAGAATGTCAAGCCATGGGTAAACCCAGATCTGTTAAACGCATAAGAGGTGATGGTAATTGTTTCTTCAGAACTATATCATTTGCCATGTCAGGAACTGAAGATAACCATGAACACTTGAGAATTGCTTGTGTCAATCATATGTTGAGGAATGCTAACAAATTGAATTGTTTTCTGCGAGATGGATTTGCCAATGTGGAGGATTATGTAATGAGACAGAGAATGTTTGATGCTGGTACTTGGGCTACTGAAATTGAAATCATGGCAATGGCACATATGCTTTATATTGACATATACACGTTTGATGAGGTTTGTAGGTGGTATAGATTTTCAGCAAAGAATGTTGAGGAAAGTGCTGATATATCTGATATGGGAATTTATCTGGATCACAAACACAGAGTGCACTATTATGTTGTCATATCAGTAAATGATTTGCCCCCGCAAGTGAGTGATGTTAATGATGAAGGACACAGTTGTAAGACATTTGATGCCTGTAATACATTGAACACAATGATTACAAACAGTCTGAACGGTGTGAAAAGCAGGTAATAGATAAGCCTAATAAAGAGAAGAGTGCTGGAAAAAAACAATCTGTGAAAAGATGTACTCCAAAGAAACGAAAACGTCAAAATAAAGTGAAGCACAGGCAATTAATGAAAGAACGGATGAGAGAAAAACGCAGAGAGAAAACATGTACTAGTCAAAGTGATGTGACTAAAGGTCGAAAAAGGAAACATATGAGTGAACAGTACAGAAAAGATGTTGATCTTAGAGAGACAAAGAAAGCAAAGTGTAGGGAGTCTAAAAAGTTGAAATACAAGTATGATGAGAAATATAGAGAACAAGTCATTGGGTCGGTGACATTTGCAAACAAAGTAAAATATCATTCAAGTCAGAAACACAGGGACATGAAAATTGATTAAAGTAAAAAAAAATACAAGACTAACTTTAAGTTTCAAGAAGAAGTGAAGATTGCTAGTAACATTAAGTAAAACGAAAATAGTGATTTAAGGAAAGAAGTGAAGAATGCAAGCAAACTAAAGTATATGAAAAATGATGAGTTCAGGTCAAGTGTGAAGAATCCAAGCAAATTGAAGTACGAGGAAAACGATGAATTCAGGTCAAATGTGAAGAATGCAAGCAAATTGAAGTATGAGGAAAATGATGAATTCAGGTCGAATGTGAGGAATGCAAGCAAATTGAAGTACGAGGAAAATGATGAATTCAGGTCAAATGTGAAGAATGCAAGCAAATTGAAGTATAAGGAAAATGATGAATTCAGGTCAAGTGTGAAGAAAGCAAGTGAAGTAAAATACCACGAAAAATGAGAATTTCAGGAATGAAGTTATTAATGGGGATCAAATTGAAATATCGTGACAACCCACAGTACAAGAAATCAGTAATTAACAGAACTGCTCACACATTTCATGTTGATGTAGTTTATAGAAACAAACTGAAGAGGGCTTCAACATCCAAGTATCAGAATAATGAAGAGTTTAGGAAGAATATTATTGATTTTTCAAAAAAGAAGTACCGGAGTAACGCAAGTAATAGACAGAATATTAAAAGAAAGAATAACTGTCGATCAATGCTTAAGAAAGTGAAGAACATGACATGAAGCATGTTATATCCGATTGTAAGAATGAAATATCAAGTGGCGCAGAGTATGTTTGTGCAGTTTGCTTGAGACTGTTGTTTCGTAAGCAAGTCATCAAATGTAAGGAGAATAAGTATAATAATGTTGATTGTATCAGTGAAAAGTGCCTACACAATTGTGATCATAAGCCTACACAATTGTGATCATAATTGTAGAGTGCAATGTACTGTGTGTCAGTCAAGCAGGTCTTGTCTGTGGATATGTCATACATGTGATCGCAAATTATTGAACGATAAAATGCTTGCAGAAGCTTGTTGTAATAATTTGCAGTTGGAAGACATACCTGAAGAGTTGGCATGTTTGAACAAATAAGAGGAGCATCTGATTGCCCTAAATGTTCCATTTGTAAAGTTAATGGCATTACCTAAAGGTGGACAGCATGGTGTTCATGGACCTGTGGTTTGTGTTCCATCAAATGTGTCTGAAACAGTGAAATCCTTACCTAGACCTCAAAATGTTTATCAGAAAATACGTGTCAAGCTCAAGCAGAAATTGTCTTATAAAGGATACTATCAGTATCAGTTTGTTAATAAGGAACATATACAGACTGCTTTACAGTACCTTAAACACAATAAAAAATGGTACCATGATATTGACATTGATACAGACTGGAATAATGACTTGTCAAATGATGTGGAAGAAGAAGAAAATAATAGTGATGTCACAGAGAAAGTTGAAGACAATACTGAAGTTGGCAATGGTAATGAGGTAGAAACGGATGAAGAACGTTTGAGAGGAATACCGTTAGATACATGCTTACAGGCTGCCAATATTGGACAGGAAATTTTGGACCAGTATTTTGATGATGTATATTGTGTAGCACCGTGTGAAGGAAATAGTCCAATCAGAGTGCTTATGGAACCATCTAATGAGTGCAAATGTTTTCCGATATTGTTCCCAAAAGGTGGGCCAGTATTCAGTGATAAGCGTGATGTGGGGATAACACTTTGCAGATATTTCAACAACAGATTAATGAATGTGGATAACAGATTAGCAAAGAGTACACAGTACATCTTTTATGCTCAATATCTGTCTGAAATAAAGTAAGTAATTTCCAGTGTCTCTATTGCATTAAGGAAAGGCTCAGGCAAAACAAATGATGGTCAGAAAGTCACTGCTAGAATGCTTAATGACAAAGACAAGTTAAAAGACATGCTGAAATCAGACCAGGGATACAAGTTCTTGAGGAACTCCACCTTATTGGCAATCATGTCAGAAGAATATTTTAGCAATGGTAAGACAGCTTGGTATACCTACATGGTTTTGTTCATTTTCTGCAGCAGATATGAGATGGCCTGAATTACTCAATACACTACTCAGACAACAAGGTGATTCAAGGAGTGTTGAGGAATTGGACTGGAATGACAAATGTCTGTTATTGAGAAGTAATCCTGTAACTGTTGCGAGAATGTTTGACAAACGATTTCATACATTTCTTAAAGATGTGATAATGGCAAGAGCAGCACCTATTGGGAAAGTGAAATATTATTTTTATCGAGTAGAATTCCAGCAAAGAGGCTCACCACATACTCATTGCATATTTAGGATTGAAGGTGCACCTGTGTTGAGTACATCAAGTGATATTGTAGTGAGTAGTGTATTAGGTGTATTGTGCACCCCCATTTCAAGTGCAGTGGTGCAGTGGTGCCCCTATTGTTCTAAGTGGTGCAATTGCGGTGCACCCCGTTTGAAGTGCGGTGCAGTTGATAGTGCACCGCTATTTGTGTGCACATGGCTGTAAGTGGTGTCAATGGTCTATTGTGTTGCTTGGGCCTATTGTGTGTACGGTAGTGTATGATGATGGCAGTGGTAATTTTTGGTTGAGTGAGCACCGGCGACCTGTGCACGGAGAAACGTACGATGAATGGTTTGGTGGAAACAAAAGGTGAAACGCACACAAACTAATGAAGATCAGATGTATCTCTGGGTGTGGTGGAGTTTGAATTTAAAGACGGGATATGGACGATAATGAAAAGTTTCTGAGGCCGTTATTGGTGAGGATACTTTTAGGAAGGAACGCAAGGTGACTTGTCATGAAAGTCAGTATGAAGTGACTGAACGACATGACCACGCAGCATGTAAAAACAATTGAATTCAAGGAACAGCCAAAAAAACAAATGTAAGGTTAGGATCCCTGCATGTGATTTACCTTCCAAAACCAGGAGTCCATATGATCAATTTGTAGTGACGTCACAGACAAGTTTTGACGAGTCTTGACGTAAACAAAGATATGTTTACACCGTAAAGAGGAAAACATAATGTTTTACTTAAACAACTTACCTAGTAAATATCTGCATGAACTTTCGTAGCAACTTAAACAATCAGATGCATGAAAATAATGTTTACAACGTAACATAGTACGTACCCCACCCCACCCACATCTCCCAACACTCGGACAGGCTTGTTTGTGAGTGCCCTTGACCAGCACGTGGAGATAGGAAGCGTGCTTATGCAGTTGCTTAGTCATCTTCAAATGAATGACTTCTCTCCAAACACCGCTTATTTATACTTTAGGAACATAGACGATTGGAAATTCACCCGCAAAAATATTTGTTCGTAGTCGCATCTCTTCGGAAGTTGTTGGCTTAAGATCTATAAAAAGGTAAGCGTATGGATTAAGGGTAGCATCGCGGTAAGCTTCTACCAATAACTTTGATTTGTTGGGATACATCTGTTTAGCAAGATATTGATTTGTGAAGCCTCTCTAGGATTTTTGAATAGAACCATGTAGTGGGAATTTAGGCTAATTGTTCTCATTTCCTTCCCTTGATAAAAAAGATTTTGTATTATCAAAATAACAAAGGTTTCTGTGATGACTACCCTTGGTAAACAGTTCAGAGACTCTTTTATTGTTGCTTGATTCTGACATAAGATCATCTATTACAATAACATTTCTTTCATGCGATCCAATGACTGAAGTAGATGACTGAACTGGAATCCCTTCCACAAATCGTATCTCAGGAACCAGACTAGCCAAATGGTCATAACCATCTTGATATTCCCGTAACACCAAATGATATTTTCAGGAGGAGGGTCTATGCTACCTTTAGAAGTAAACAGCCGCTTGGTAAAAACAGTCTTGCCCGCCGACCCCGTCGGACCAGAGACGACGCAAGTAAAGGGGTGTTTAAGTGTCACGTCCATTTTGGTAAGCTTCTGGATTTTTGTGACGTCGAAACCTTTTAAGTAAAATTTTCAATGAACATGTAATTTAAATCCTTAGATAAAAGAATAAATAGACAAAGACACAAGGAAACAATTTGACAAGTTCTGTGTTCATTTTGTACTTTCTGTTCTATTATTGTCTTTCCAACTGCTGACATCGACGTATCATTAAATAAGAAAACTCATCTTTTGTAAATTATATTTTTAACAACAGTCGCAAGAGTGCCGGAAAAAAAAATAAAAATAATAATAACTAAATAATAATAATATAAAAATAATATAATATAATAATATAAATAGCACATCGATGTATAAAAAATTAATTTTTTTGTCGTTAATTTTCATTTATAACAACAGTCGCAAAAGTGCGACTTTCTGCATTAATAAACAAATCGTTTTCATTTTAGTGTCTCAAATTGAATACACCGATGTAATAAAAAATTTGTACACCGCAGTGTTTTTGTGATTGCGCAGATTTGCCACTTTGAAAGTAATGAATACGTTTTCAAAAAGCTTCGTTTTAAAAGGTTTCGTTTTGTGTTTCCTGAAAAGCAATGCATTTTCATAAAGCACTAAAACAACAACAGTACTGATTGCGAAATAGCTTAAAGTTCGATTTCATATGCTTATGATAATGTTCAAATATCCAGGTAAGTAGTTGACACGCCATCTTCAGCCACCTTCCTCTTCGGATAGAAGTAAGTGAAGGCACTTTTTCATTGGTTGTATGTGAACATGGAGGTTCCCTTCATTCTAAAACCTCGGTTGACTCCTTCTCCGGGTTGACGCGACTGCAGGACGTCGAGGTACTTCTCCTTAGTAATGTCATTGTTGCGCTTATTCAGTCCTTTGCAGCTCACTTTTGACGTTTGTCCATAACAAAAGTAGGATTTACTACACAGAGCTACGATACCGGCGCCTTCCCATTCAATCTTGAATAACCCCGGTGTGCGCTTGTCATAGGCGCAGTGTTCTGCTGTATCATCCTTCAGGAACCAGTTGCTCTTTTCGCTTTTATATTCAGCAGTCATGTGCGGCTTGACGATGGTCTCTACACTTTCTCCGGAGATGGCGATGTAAGCAGAATCTGTATCCATTTCGCAGAGTTGGAAATCGGACTTGTCGATGTATTTTACAAGGAAGTCGTAATAGAACTCCAACATTCGGAGCTTTGCATACTGATATACAAAAAAACCTATTTGGATTGGTAAGTTCAAGTTGATTGATTTCTTTGCAAGTTCAACTTCATAGAGACCACTCTCATCAAGTTCACACAAACTGCGGAAATGGGACTTGTTCACGTAGCGAGAGGCGGCTTTATGACTGGTACAGACTTTAACTAGCATGTGTGTCTCTTGATTTGTAACCGTCTTGCCGTAAGCTGAGTTACCTAGCAACTTCATTGTGTCTGCCAAGATGGCCTTGGTTGGGTCGCTATCTCCAGATCGTCGAGCGTCGCTCACCGAGTCACCAAATTGTTTGAAACATGTGTTCCGTCCATTCTGGATGCACTGATAAACCTCGGTTACCAGTAGACCGTGTGCCATGTACCATCTTAACAGGGGCGTTGCAAGAAGTATGCGTGAGCCGCACATACTACCAATGAGCCTACGGCGGGGTTTGCTCATGATGTTGTGTTCTTCCGCATATTGACGCATGTGTTCGCCAATGTCTTCCCGACGTATGTCAATGTTCTTGAAGATTGGGGGCATTTCGGCGAAGTGTTCGGCCATGGCAGGGGACACTTTGATGTCACACTCGACCAACCCGAAAAGTGACCCGTCTCTTACAGCTTGCAACATTTGATCACGCGTCATGTGTTGTCTGTTGTAATGTGGAAGTCTGATGGACTGCACGTACTCTCGGACATCAAGATTGGTTGAAAGAGTATTCAACCATTCACACTCCCACATCTCCACCAGATTGTATCCCTGCTCGCAAATGTAACTTGATATTTCTTCTGTCTTTTGAAATATCTGCTCCCAGTAGCAACCTTGGAATTGGTATACAGTGTTCGTTGCCTGGCAGTATCCATCGAC
This sequence comes from Evasterias troschelii, assembly GCA_032357145.1. NCBI lineage: Eukaryota > Metazoa > Echinodermata > Asteroidea > Forcipulatida > Asteriidae > Evasterias > Evasterias troschelii. Next base: position 10,502 of record JAUELU010096985.1, read on the forward strand.
TGGAATGTTTCTTGTTCCGATTCGCTTTTCGGTGTTGTTGTACTGGTGACGAATGTGAATGTCCTGACACACCATTATCCACTGCAGCCTTCTCGTGCCCTCTCGCCGTATTGGTGACTCCTCTTTGGCTTAAAGCCGTCGTCTCGTTTACGTCTCACGAAGGTACCGGTAGGCATGTCCTGCATCAGCGACCACAAGTACAAAGCATTTGCATCAAATCCAACAATTTTTTGACACAGTTTCTCACCTCCACGAATATATGTCTTGTCTTGTTCGTGATGGCGGTGAAAAACAATCGACGGCCCTCCAACGATGTTGTGTCTCATGAGATGGTACAAGAAGTCCTTGTTGTTATCGTCAAATGATGATGATGATGATGATGATGATGATGATGGTGGTGATGATGGTGATGATGGTGATGATGGTGATGATGGTGATGATGGTGATGATGGTGATGATGGTGATGATGGTGATGATGGCGATGATGGCGATGATGGCGATGATGGCGATGATGGCGATGATGGCGATGATGGCGATGATGGCGATGATGGCGGTGATGGCGGTGTGTGGATGATTAGCAAAAGTGATCGTTATAAAGCCAGACCAGATAATGATACATTTGAATCAATGTGTCTAGCTACATTTTGCTCAGAGTACAGAGTACTGTACAACAATTATAAAGTACCTAGTGATAAGAGACAATCACCAGTGTATGCATTGAAGAATGACTTGGGACATGTAATAAAACGCTCCAGAACTGATCCAGCTGTCATTAGATATCCAATATTTTCAGTCACGAAATGTCCTGAGAAATACTATCAAAGTATTCTGCAGCTTTTTCTCCCATACCGACTCGATGCACATTTGAGACCACCACAATTTGAAACTTACTCTGACTTCTATGTGAATGGCTTTGTCAATGTACTTAGAAGATTACAATCTGTAAAACTATTGTGGATAGTAACCGTTGCAGATTTGAAATTCATCTTGACTCATAAGAGAATGCTGAACTAAACCTTGAAAACTTTGGTGTACAGGAAGATGCTTGGGCATTAATCAGTCCAGAAACTGAACAGAAGAGAGATGAATCTGAAGAGCAAATGCAGCCTATCATAGATGAAGGTGAAGATGGTTTGAGTATTCCAGACTTGAAATCTGATAAGAAAGAAGAGAGAGTCTGTGACATTCAAGCTCACTCATCCAGAGTAGCAAAGTCAGATGCATTAAATATGATGAGGTCATTAAATGCCCGACAGAAACAAGTATTTTACAATATTAGACAATGGTGCGTAGACAAGGCTAATGGTAAAAACCCTGACGCATTTCAAGTTTTTGTTACTGGTGGTGCACGGACTGGAAAATCTCTGCTAGTAAAGTGTATTGATTATGAAGCAACACGGATACTCGGATCAATGCTGAGAAACCCTGATGACTTGTCTGTTATGCTGACTGCTCCAACAGGTGTGGCCGCATTTAATGTAAAGGGTACTACAATCCACAGTGGGCTAAGTATACCAACAGATGTGAGACTACCGTATCAACCACTTGGTGAAGAGAAGATTAGTACACTTCGTAGTAAGCTCAGTCAGCTGCAGATATTGATTATAGATGAAGTTTCAATGGTTGGTCAAAAGTTACTGTATTACATCCACGGACGGGTAAAACAGATTAGGCAATCTAGGAATCACTAGACTTAGAGTTTTTGTTTATCACAAAAACCGGTGTTCTGTTGAACGTAAATAATTATGACGCAATTAAAAATAAGGTCTTATTAAAGGCACCTGGAAGTGGTATTTTGTCAAAGTAAAGCTTTTG
>JAUELU010097006.1:0-12313 GCA_032357145.1 Evasterias troschelii
GATTCAGCCCAAATTTTCACAGGTTTGTTATTTTATGCATATGTTGGGATGCACCGAGTGACAATACTGGTCTTTGATAATTACCAAACTTGTTCAGTGCCTTTAAAACATAGACAATTCCCAGACACCACTGCAAGATTCAGAAAGGGACTGATGACCAACCAAGTTTCTTTGAAATCATCAACATCAAAGCTTTTAGTGTGCTAGGCACTCTAGCAAAGACACTTGGGCTACATTGTGTTACATTATGTAATACTATTGTATAACTATTGTATCACATTACACTTCCTTTGAGTGTGCAGTTTAGGGTCACAGCTGAGGCCATTGGCCATCAGAGGCAATTAATTGGCTATTAACCATGAAGTTATAAATGGGTGGGGAGTGCCAGTGGGGACTGGGAACCCTTTCAAATTATTTCCAAACTGAGTTTGCCATCATACACTTCAATCATTTCTGCAATCGTATAAAGATGGAAGGTGAACTGCGTCTCGTGTCTAAGAAAAAAACAAGTTCTGCTGTATGGCTTCATTTTGGTATTTAATGCAGCTGGAAAACCAACAACCAATAATGAAGCAACCTGCTGCCTTTGTTTTAAAACAGTTTCGATCAAAGGTGGCAGTACTTCAAATTTGACTAGCCATCTGAGAGTAAAACACCCTGCTGAGTCCGCAAAGTTACAGCCCTCGGCATCCATCGGGTGTCATGGCCGAGTGGTTAAGAGCATCGGATTTAAGTTCTGGTAGCTTAGTCATCGGGGTGTGGATTCGAGTCTCGGTCATGACACTTGTGTCCTTGAGCAAGACACTTTGCTATAATTGCTTCTCTTCACCCAGGGGTATAAATGGGTACCTGCAAGGGTAGAGGTTGATATTGTGTTTGAAAAAGCCTTCGGAGCGCCACGGCAGCCCAGGGCTGTATACTCCGCAGGCAGCTGAGAAAGATTAAAAGAATGTTATTGGCCCAATGACCAGGGCACTAATGTAAAGCGCATTGATATGTTATTGTAAAATGTGCTATATAAGAACTAGTTTATATTTTTATCCAGCAGTAGCAAAGCCACTCCGTCAAAACTGACCATCACCGATGCATTTGTAAAGGGCAAGAAATACAGCCGGGACAGCCATCGCTGGAAAGAACTTACAGACTCGGTGACATAATTTCATTGCAAAAGAGATGATGCTGATTTACACAGTGGAAAAGACCTGGTTTAAGAATATGCTTGAAAAATTTGACCGGCAGTATCAGCTTCCATCGAGGAAGTATTTCTCGAACACTGCAATTCCGTACCTTTATAACAAGGTCAGAAGTGATGTGAAGGCCTAACTTCAAGACATCGAGTTCTTTTCTGCAACAACGGACATGTGGTAGAGTAATACGATGGACCCGTTTATGAGTCTAAAGGTTCATTTTATCAGCAAGACATGGGAGTTAGAGACAAGATGTCTGCAAACGGTCTTCGTACCAGAGAACCACACTGCTGAAACCTCTCAGAAGCGTTGAAGGCTAGCCTTGGTGAGTGGGACCTGGATGTGAAGAAGCTGAGCTGCATCACAATGGACAATGGGGCCAATATAGTCGCTGCAGTTAAAAATCTAAAATGGCCTTGGCTGAACTGTTTCGGACACAACTTGCACTTGGCCGTGACGAATGCAGTGAAAGAAGCACCAAATACCGGGAGGGCGATCAATGTTTGTCACGCGATAGTGGCTTGCACAGAAGGAGCTGGATTTGCCAACACATTTTCTTGTAAAGGTATGCACACCATCATGTAATTGTATTTATCTATATAGCTTTTAATTTTGAATGCATTGTCGCAGAATCACAGATCAAGATTTGAACCATCTGTTTTACGACCGAGGCAAAGCTAGAATTTGTCATTTTACTAAATTACATATTGTGCAACAGTGCACGAATAAAATGCATTCATTGTTACCATTGCTTTTATTTTTGAACTCCAATATTAAATTTGGGCATCGCGGCAGCATCAACTGTATTTGTGCCAGTGGTATATAAGATTATTTATTTGAGGGAAATAAAATAAATTATAACTCTTGCTTATTTATTCCTTTTCAGGTCTGTGCCACCCGCTGGAGTTCAAGGCAGAAGATGCTTGATCGTCTCCTCGAGCAAGCAACAGCGACGTGTCCTTGGAGAGGACAGGCAGCACGCACACATTTTCCCATCCTGGCAGGACATCCAGATTATTGAGGCTGTGAATGGCGCACTGAAGCAAGTAGCCGACTTCACTGATATCCTGTCTGGAGAGAAGTACGTCACGGTATCCTCTCTACTGCCAATGATGCACCATCTTGCCAGTAGCGTGCTGGTGCCTCGTGAAGAAGGGGAGGAAAAAATACGACTTGGGGGAAACCCATGACATGCTTTTGATTTTTTCACTCCTTGATCCACGTTACAGCGGCGACCACATCAATGAAAAACACCTTCAATACACATAGGACAAAGTCATCCAAGAAATCATCGACCTTGTTGATGGCAGCGGTGAACATGGAGAAGGTGGAGACGAGGAAGAAGCCTCGTCCATGGAAGCAGGACCGCCGCCAAAAGGCGATTAACTCTTTGAAGTCTTCTGGGCAAGAAGAAATCAGCGTCACTCTCACTACGCAAAATGGAGTTAGCCATGCCAACGGAGGAAAGAGCAAGACAGGAACTTAACAATATCTGGCATACCCAGTCATTGACGTTGAAAATGACCAGTTGGTTTGGTGGCACGACCATCAGGTACATTTCCCTCTGACGGCGAAACTTGCCAAGAAGTACCTTTGCATATGCGCGGCAAGTTTGCCATCAGAAAGACTATTCAGCACAGCTGGAAATGTGGTGACACCACAAAAGGTCACTCCTCGAACCGGATAAAGTGAACATGTTGGTGTTTCTGGCCAGAAATTTGTGAACTCTCACTGTTGTTTACCCACCACCATAATAACAATTAATTTAATTTTTGTTATGATGAAACAAATGTTAATATTTCAAACATAAGTATTATGGTGCTTAGTATTTGATCATTGATGTCAGATGAAGTGAACCTGACCCAAAAGTAAATGACTGTTATTCCTGTAAAAAGACTTGCCAAGGGAAAAAGTGGTTGGATTAGTTTCAATTGCAAATCGGAAAGCTTTCAAAATTTGCTTAATTTTAAAGTGATTTTGGGTAGTACACTCATTGATAAAAAGAAGAGAAACTGTTCATTTTTAACCTTTATTTCATCGATTCAATCATTACTCCATTACTCGCTTTTTTCACAGTGATGCACTCCTTTCCTTCCATTTTGTTTATACGTAATAACAATGATTTAATTTTTTTATTATGAAATAAACGTTAATATTTCAAACATAAGTATAATGGTGCTTAGTATTTTGTTTTAAAGAGGCCGAGGCAATGTTCAGTTTCATATTTATTTTTCATTTTAAAAGTAATGATTTATGAGTAGCAAACGATGACGGATGAATAAAATCGAGCAAGCTCACCTGAGATAAGACAAAATCTTGATTTATAATTTTAAGATGCATTTTTAAATTTATTCAAAATAATAGCGCTGTCAAATAAAAGTATAGGCGGCTTAGGCCTACATAATAGTGTGCCTCAGTCACAGCCCCACTCAACGCAACTTGAGTCTTGCCAAAAAATATATCGTGCCGGGGAGTGATCACGTGGCAATGTGTGCTGCAAGCGTGCACACAATGCACATAGAGCAACGGACATGACAAGGACAAATTTCTCATTGGCTAAGATTGCGGGCAGTTTATTCACTATCAATTAAATGTACGTGATTGGCTACAAATTTTAGTCTTCAGAAAACGGACAACGAATCTTATTGGGGGCTCGGGTTGTTTCTATCGAACAGCACCAACTGACAAACTGCTATTCGTAGACCAAAACAAAATACTGCGGTTTCGGTCTGCAATCCTCTGTGATGATGTGAGATTGTGAGTTGTCTACCACGGTCGGTTAACACTATGTTTACAAGGCGCATGTGAGACTATTTCTGTGGCTGTTGGCGGGTTCGCACCTGAAGTGTTGATTTTTGTTGACGTCACAAATTAAATCGCAAAAACATCGAATATCGCGATATATTTTTGACTATTCATCGTGGATGAAAAAAAGTAATATCGCCCAAGCTTAATTGAGATTAATTCTAATCTGAGCCACCACCTCTTTAAAAGAGATTAACTACATGGTGTACCCTTAAGATTAATCAAATTATCTCCACCATTCAAAGTCTCAAGTTCTATATTTGTATAATTCTTCAGAAATAACCAAAACAATAACTGTATTCATGTCCAAATTACTTACTTGCTGTACACCATAATGTCACTTATGTGTCATTGCTACCTGTTTTATAAATGTTTTTTAATTAGTTGTGAACCATCTGGAAGTCTTGGTAATTTGACTCTGTTTGTACATGTTAGATGTCTTTGACAATACACAGAATTTACCAACTTTCAATCAAGTTGAAAGGTAAAATGAAAACCTGACCATGGAAATATGTACTATTTATTGTTAAAACAAATGTTTGATAAAGTGTTTTGCACATTTTGTTGAGGACTTACATATTCAAGTTTTTGGGGATGTCCCGGAGCTCGCTGCATGGGCACAGCATCGCTGATTCCCCATGTTATAACTATGGGTTTGACTCTCCACTATTTCAAGTCGTATACCCAGTGTGGTGAAAATTTTGACAATTCATGCGTTGTCTGCATGCTATTTTTGCAGTGTTTTTGACATTGGGTGCATTGAGTCCCTTACATGAGCTAATCGAATGCCAACTTCCCCAGCATTCTTTGTGTTCATTATGTACACAATTTTTGTGGATTGAAGAAAAGATCGTAAAATAGTGATTCTCAGTGTAAAACTGCAGCATAACATACAAAAGGACTCATCTTCAAAACAAAAATACCTCATGCTCACAAAGTCGCTGTCTTGAGGGTGAAAATGTGTGTCAAACTTCCTGAAAGTGTCCCACTGAATTACAAACAAAATGGTGGCCATCGAGAAAGTGTTTCGTTGACGCTGTATCATTTTCACAAAACCAACATTTCATGAGCAAATTCAGTTCGGCATAGACTTTTGACTTACCATTATTGTAAGACAACAAAAACATCTGAACCAGGCTGAAGGAACCTCCAGTAAAGTCTAGCAACACATTACCTATGCTCCAGCCAAAAGTGCTTTTTCTTTTGTAGTTCATCCATGCCTGTAGAAAAACAGAAACAATTTGGCTTCTATCATGAAGGAGAACTCCTGTTTACACTTTTAACATGACAGTGAACAACTTAACCAATTAAATGTTTTAACTAGTGTTTGACTGATAATTTTGCTTTTTTAAATTGCTACATGCAACAATGTACATGCTATGATAAAATTTAACGAATTTGTTTTTCTTGTAAAAAGGTAAATGAGTATGTAATGATTAAATATATGAGTGGAACTAAATGAAAATTTTGTCATAATGTAGATAAAACACCTTTTGATCAGTGCAACGCTCCGCAAAAACGCTGAGTTTCATGAAAAACCCTCAAGCACCTTGTAATCAAAACAGCACTGTGGCGCCGAACTGCGAACTCAGGTTCATTAAAAGCTGCAAACCCCAACTGAATATAATTTGTATTTTTAACCCTTTCACCAATGTGTGTGTTAAGCACTGTATACTAGGTACTTTTCCAGAGTTCTGTGAAAAAAATCCACAGGCAAATCACTTGGTGGGATTTGAACCCACGACCTTTGCATTGTTAGAGCAGATGTGTATCAGAATTTAATACCTGACTCACGGAAATGTTTGAGGGCACCCTTTGGACGGAAGGAGACATTTTACTAACTCAAATGGTTTCAACAGCCATCCTGCTAGAACGTTTTGATTTATATCTTTCATAAATTACACTGTTTTAATCCTTGATCCTTTTGATGTATCGGAGACTACACATTCATTTTGTAGACACTCCGGAACCACGGTCATGTAAGTAATGATAGTTTTCTAGGCAAATTTTTATAATAACTTGGTCAAAAACGAGTTATTCTGAGCCTTAAGATTTTCACTGTATTTGATTATGTGCCTCGCCCAGTTTTCACCCACATTTGTCCAGAATCAGCTGTTTTTCTCTCAAATCTCAGACTCTTGGATCTCCTTAATGTATAGATACTTCCATTCCTTGTTGTCATTACATAAACTAGTGTTTTTCTGCCATTTTTAAAGACTAGATGAGCAAAACCGAAAACAGAACCCCACGTGACCTCAGTATTGGAGCGATCCCTGTATTATTTGTTCAGGTATTACCGTTTTGAAGGTTTTTCGTGATTATAGTTGTTCAGATGTAAACAAAGGTTTTCTGTGTTCTTTTTTCGTTTTAGTTCACCTTGGAAATAAAGTTTGAACTGGAAACCGAAGCTCTGACCTTTGGCCATTATTATTCTTATTTCTACGGTTGAGACTACATGTATCTGGTGGAACAGAAGCTAGCGCTCCCCTGGAGCTACGCCTTCACAGGTCCCAGAACAAGATGTCTATACCACTAGACCATTGAGCTAGCCCGATGGCTAGAGGCAGTTTGAATCATTAGCAGCAGGTACCGCAACAATTTAATAGATGTTAGATTTGCACCGGTGATAATGAATTTTTTTTTTTTTACCCTTACACCGATGTGTGTTGTTAAGCACTGTATACTCATTACTTTCCAGAGTTTTGTAAAAAAATGATTCCCACCCGAGTGATTTGCCTGTAGATTTGTTCACAGAACTCGGGAAAGTACTGAGTATACAGTGCTTAACACACATCGGTGTAGGGTAAAATAAACCAAATTGTATTCATTATCCCCAATGCAAAATTAACATCTATTAAACCCTAACTGCTTGGATATACAGAGGAATGGCCCCACTCATCATACAGTCTCCTACTACTGTGGATGTCAGTAACATATCATCCCCAAAATTGCAAGTTTACAACCAAAGCAATTATCAAGGTAGAAACTACACAAAATACAAGAGCTCAAAATACACACTTTGGCTGCTTGCAAGGCAACATTTTTTCCACTGCAATTTGTTGAGTAATACACCAGACACTGATGTGAGAGAAAATTAGGAACTTACCTGAGGAACGTATTTGATAATTGAAACAACAAGCTTGATGTAAGAAAAATAGTACAGGAACGTCAGCCATGATATGAGCTTTTCACAAGATGCAGCTGTGATGATTAGAGTAATGACTGTAAATAACCCTGCCATGGCAGAAAGTAATTTACAGACCATTGACACTCGTTGGTCACCTCTCTAAGTAAAACAAAATAAACATTTACTTCATTAAGTTGCTTGTTCTTCTCAAAACAAAAACCTCAAAGGAAATCATTAGCTACTAAATTAATTTACTATACGTCATACATATTCATGAACGAGAGTCAAATTCTCACTGGTCCATTCAACATCACATGCTAGATGCTATCTTTGCTGTTTATCAAGCATGCACGAGAGTATTCATGCACATGGTTAATATGCATGACAAGTAAACTGAGCCCGGGTGTCGGTCTACTTGTCATGCACTTTACGATCGTGGAACTATTCCCCGGGTGTTGTATGCATGCGCGAACATAGCCCAAGGGACAACCAACTCATGAAAAAATGGCAGCACACGTTGATTTCAATCTACGTTTTCCAGAGCTCAATGAGAATACATATGAGGTACAGTAAAACAAATATAACATGGTTTATTTCGGGTGAACAGTCGATATTAGCTCCCATTGGTAGTACCTCGGGGAGCTAATATCGACTGTTCACCCTCAAACCATGTTATATTTGTGTATTAATAACTATGGTTTGAATGCAATATATGGTTTAACTGCAGGGTTTAACAAAAAAGTTTCACCTACATGTACTACCCTCTTTGTACATTATACACATATTTCTTACTACATTTAGCAAATTGAAACAGGTGGCGAAAAGACTAAAATTGCTTCAATATACTCAAAGTAAAAAAAAAGTGCATTAGAATAATAAAAACTTTACTAACAAAAAACACAAACCAAGTAGTAATTAGCAACACACAGCAAATGGAAGGGACAAATTTGAACAAAAAATTACAATTAGGGACACTCTGAATATTCACTTTATTTGAGGTTCATTTAATAGTTGGCAAATGAAATGCTTCGTATTGTTTTTTCTTTATGCAATGACCAAGGATGCTACAAAAATTGATCCAAATAATGTTCTTTGACGAGTTTGGCTTATATTACAGGCTTGGAATTATATGAAGGCACAGAAGCATAGGCCTCAGTTGCCCTGGTCTTGGCCTTGGTGCCCCTTCAAAATATTCCATAGACTTAAAGATTTTCCAATAGAAGTGCCCTTTGCAAAAAGAAAATTACCTTGTCCTCACAAAGCAGAAATTCCGGGCCTACATGTATATTGACTTTGAATAAGCTTCTCTGTGTCAGTTATTCATCGATGTTATATGAATGTAAGCTCTGTACTAATTCCGTAACCAATTCCTTTTCTTTTACATGTGTAAATTTTTGGGTTATAGGTTTGGGTTATAGCTGGTGCAAACTGCTTCCCCCCAAAAAGGAAAATATTGACCCTTTCTTGTAGAGTCTTTCCACAAAGGCTAACCCATACAACAAAAGACAAGTATATTATTAGTGTAACACTTCAGGTATCAGGAGGGATAGGAAAGTTGCTTTGCAAAGAAATAAAGAATACAAAGCCGACAGAAGATTCCGGTGAACAATAAAGAAGTTTATATGAAAGGAGAAAAGAGGGGTGTTATAAGGAGTTAGGTAGTAGCCACAAGCACAGGGGATTGCTAGAAAGGTGGAGTGAAACTGAAACAAAACAGGCAAAATCAATAGTTAAAAACAGCAGAATAAAGAATTTGTAAAAATAAAGAAAGATAAGCTAAAGTTTTGATTTCAGTTCCCTCTTGAAGATGTAAAAAGAGTTGTTCGATGGAGTGTGGCTGATAGCTTTTTCCAGATGGCATGTGACTAGAGCTAATAGTTCTAGGTTCTGCCAAAAGATAAGAGGAGAGACACTGAGGAGTCATTAATGCAGGATCTTAAAGATGAGGACACAACTCTTGAAGTAGATCTTCTTGGGAATTGGCAGCCAATGAAGATTTCTCAGAGCTGGAGAAATATGGCTGCATTTTCCACTGAGGGCTGAGGGCCTGTGAAACTTACGCCCACCGTGCTTGCTTCGATTATGACTTTCGCTGGTGACCGCTTGCTTGTACCATAGAGCAAGGAACAGTTCTTAGCTTGTACTGTACTTTAATGCAGTGAAAGAGCAGGTGACCAGTGTGTCATCGCCATGCAGTCGTTTATTAACGTTGTTACAACTTTTTTCATAAATGTCACATGAACGGGCGAGTTGATTACGAATCTCCGTTCTAAGTAGCGTTAGCCATACAGTTGTTCAGTTGTTCTAGCCATGGTTGTCTTTCTTCACATCGCTGCACAGGCTGCTTACCATTTGGCCAAATGATGTAATGCTTCTCACAGCACTGCCATCCCATAGTATTCATCACCTCGATCCCGCAGATATGCTTGCTCCTAGTTGCTATACTGTTGTCAGGGGATGAAGAAACGGCATGTAGCCGTGGGAGCGAAGGTGCAAGGGAAATTCCCTTAGTGAGAAATCACTGCGTGTTCAGGAAACGTCACGTGCAGTGTATAAGAATAAAAATCGAGGCAGCAGCTTCAGAGATCGCGCGCAACGTTCGGGGGGCTGGTTGGCATTCACCAGTCCTAAAAAATCCGGACCGGCTCTCAAGCAATGTTACGACATTGCCGACCGGTATTTTTTTCTACTAAATAAGCTTAAAATAATACTAAGGAATTCTTCTTACATAACTGAAAACTTTAAAAATTAAAAGTGTTGTTAAATCTTGGCCTCGACGATTGCGATTGATAAATTCTTGTTGGTGTCATTTTTAGTTGAATGTTTGATGCAGCAATGTTTCCCTTTTCTATGCTAGTAGAAACAAATATATTCTCACAGCGGCTTTTTGCTGCCGCAGTCTGTAGTGCTTCCCTCGTAGTGCCAGACTATAGTAGAACGTATAGCTCTACGTTATGCATCGAGTATGTGTCTAAATGGTTTATGTATTAGTGTATCATGTAGCCAGACTTTGAAAATGTTCTGTTTTCATGGAATATGGATATTAAATAAAGTGATTTTACCTCAGCTGTTTACAGTCAAGTCTTGTTTTTTTTATAATTGCTCACTTCCTCCCTGCGATAAAACCGTCTTTCCGCGTTTGAAAAAACTTTAAAACATCGAAATATCGGATATATTTACCCAACGATATATCGCCATTCAAAATTTACGAAAAGAAAATAACCCCACTTGACTGCAGACCATTCTAATAAAATTATTCAAATAACGATCAATGGTGTTAACTGCACTTTGTGGCGATGTACAGTGTCGTGCCGCCCGCTAGTCACTGTGCATCACCACAGAGGACCGCAAACACGCACAGCCCCTCTGTGTGCTTATACGCCGGGCGGCTTATACACTGACGCATAAATCTTGTTTTGACAAATTCTTGGCATAGCGGCTTATACAGCGGGGGGCTTATATTCCGAAGATTAAGGTAGCAAAATTCATGCTTTCAGTGTCATGTGGACTGTCTACTGAATGTTGTAGGTCTAGTCTCGATAAACTGTGGTGTCAGTCTTTACCGTCTCAAAAATTTGACTGGTCCCATGTCGAAACAAACTTTTATTTAACATTATGCATAAACATAATGAAAATAATTGATCATGGTGATTATGTTAATGCCATGCATGTGTATTTTTCAGTCTATGTTACAATGCTTAATTTCATTTTTTAAGCCACATGGCATCATGACTCAGTACTGCACTCTTTAAAAAAGTATAATCAATTAAATAAAATGTAAAGTTTAAAAGCTTTATTAGTGTTCTGAATACTACATGAGTACAGGTTTGTCATATTTTGTTTAATGAAAAGAATTTCATTCAAACAAGCACACCAGCAGTTCAACAACTTTTGTTGAATGATGTATTACCGGTATGTAATTTATTAATAAAAGTCTCAAGGTCTCAGTCTCAGACCTTAGTTTGTTGTCAGACCTTGCTTGGTCTCAGACCTTCAGACCTTGGTCTTCAACTTTCAGGTCTTGACTACAACACTGTACATGTATATTTGGTTTGCGGTAACACCACGTGTGTACCACTTGATACACATAATGTTACCACAAACCAAACACCTCTAAGACACCTCTTAGTTCAACTGGAGCTGTAGGCCTACCAAAGCCTTTTGTTAAAAATCTTCCATGAAGAAATTGACTAGGACTAGGGAAATCATGGAACCCCTTGGAGTGCCCAAAGCTGCTGATTGCAATTCTCTCTCCATTGGAAGTGTGTATACTTCACACATGTCAATAATGGATTTGATTTGGCTGGTTTGAGGTGGCCATGTGTCATCTTCTTAAAAGTGTTGTTTTTGTTCTTGCATCTTTTGAAGTTGCTGTTGCTATGAAAGCTTATGCAGTTTTGAATGTAATGAATTAGTCTTCGAGTGCTATCACTACCTTCCTTGTTTTATCTATCAGACTAACACAGCTATCTCTATCATTTGGTAATATGCATGATGCTTCTTTACATTTACATGTAATTCTGTCCTTGCTCTATGGTTTGAGTGTGTGTAACAGCTTAGGCAAGTGCTGTGGGAGTTTTTAGGCAGGGGAGATATGAAACAATTATATGGCTTGCCATGTTTGTGTTATTTTTGCCAAGCCAAGTTAATAATGTTGGTTATTTCAAGCTAGAAGAATGGAAGTGTACAATGTATGAAGTGGGCACAAATAGAGTGGGTATGGCAGTGTGGTATGGTTTAAGTAGAGAAGTAGAGAAGACTGGCAGCAACTTTTTCCTCTTCACTGAGGATATTGGGTTCTTCAAGTAGATATTGGAGAGCCTGTGCAGCTGTAATCATCTCTTTAGGCTTATCTTGAACCCGGGTACAGTAACAACTGTCATGTGAATATTAAAACCAATTGATATTGCATTTGAATTGACAGTTTAAGTGGCAGGGGAGCATGATACTGTCAGGTAGTGAATTCCAAAGAGAGGCAGTACATGGGAAGCAACTGGATGAGTACGACAGAGTAGTTACTTTGGGGACAGCTACAATGAGGATCAGGGATGCCAGTGACTCTTTCCTTCAGAGCCTGAAAAAATTCGCTGCAGGAGGAAAGGGGGTCACCGCCCCCCCCCCCCGCTCAGACCAAAAAATAATAAAAAACATAACAGCTATTTTTTTATAAAACATTAAGAAAAAGAAAATTCTG
>JAUELU010097020.1:0-12312 GCA_032357145.1 Evasterias troschelii
CAATCCGTCACTCCAGTGATGACTGCTACCCGTGATCACTATCAAAGGGTTTCGCCCCTCGCGTGAATCCCTACATTAACATGAAGAAGTGACATGGGGTAATTAGGTCTTTACTAAAAGACTTCTAACAATCCTTCACTCAACCTCAACTTTAAGTCAATATTATGCAAATCGCAATATTAAACACCATAGAGTACCACAACGACTTTCATAAGGTAAATTCGATAATGCCCGGGAAACAAACAAAAAATTTACCTGAATTAACAGAATTGGTTTTTCTAACAAAACAGTTGCTGGTAGTGTAAGCACTTTATGTAATACAAATACACCAGATACATAAACCGACAAACCTGTAGAAGTTTGAGATCAATCGGCCATATGGGTCACGAGAAAATAGTGAAATACTTATTACACATTTGCATGAAATCATCGACGAATAAAACGCTCACTGAGCGATACTCCTATCGGAAAATTAGTTTAATTTATTTCGCATCAAATGGCATTTAAGACAGAAATATTACAAGGGATGTTTTCTACTATCATCATCATTGACCGTGTAAGTTTTATGTAAATCTGTGATCAAAAGTATATTTTACGGGTTTTTTCTTACCAATTCTGTAACCTCCCTTTAAAAACGTTCTGAATAATTGTGTGGTGTTTTGTTTAATCCGTCTACCAATATTGTGGTATTAATACTGAATCACAACGCCGAGATTATAACCAATGCTTCTAGAACTCCTTTTGACCTACCTGGACTGTATACAACCTCAGCCTGACGGACGCTGATTAAATGTTCACTGATGATTCTATGATTATTTGACTAAAGAGGAAGGTCACGCAAACCCAGATGCTAAATTCTCTACATAATCACGTCTCCATTTTTGAGTTACGCAAAGTGTTGTTTCAATTTGAGTCAAAAGCCTCATAAAAGCTCCCCAGAAAAAAATTATTTGACAACGAGTTCTGCTATAACTACACTGATTCAATAGAGAATAGACTAAAAGGAAGGTGAAACAGGCGCATTATATGCTTAATTTTGTCGTTACTCGCGTTAGTCTCCGGCTCCCATTGTGTTACGCATTCATTATTTCTCTATGTGGAAGAGTCTCCCCATTTCGAAATAGTTCATGCGAGACAGAATTCAAGGATAATGTACTTTAGTTGGATGAGTTTGACTGTCAACAACCTCTTTAACCTCTAGAAAGATTGATTGACATCAGATGCTACTGAAAATGGTAATTTGGTTTCGTGTTCTGACTTGTGACGTCTCGCATAGTTTTGTTTAGGTGAGTCGAAAGCCCCATAGAAAGATTGCTTGACAGTTAGTTCTGCTATGACTACACTGATTCAATCTACCTTTGTCCGAATGACTAAAGTAAAAGGAAGATAAAGCAGTCCCAGATATGCTTAATTTTGCATTAAGTCAAGTAAGTCTCTGGCTCCCATTGTGTTATGCATTCTTTGTAGAGAGAGAAAGTAAGGTAACACCTAGCTATATCTTTCTAGGCTCAGTGTGCTGCCTAAACATGCATGCAAATAGCTACCTGTACTTTCAGATGCCCTGGATATCCAGGTATAAATTTACATAAGGCACTGTTGACCTGAGGTGATTAATACAAAGAGTGGTCACTACAAATCTTTCTCTATGTGGAAGAGACTTCTCATTTCCAAATAGTTCACGCGAGACAGAATCCAGGGATTATTTATTTAAGGTGGGTGAGTTTGATTACGGTCAACAACCTCTCTAGAAAGATTGCAATAGACGAACTACGGAAAAATTGAAGCATTCTGATTGGCTGATTGTTCGATTTTTACGTAACCAGACTAGTCACGCCTTTTTCACACCGGACCAATAGGATTGGTTCATGATACAGTTTATTTTTAATAAAACCGATGGATTGACGGTTTGACGAAGTCAGAGCCAGCACCGAGTAGTAGCACGTCAAATCTGCCATATCAAGAGACCGCATTTCACAAGGGAGGAATCGACTAAACTTCCATCAATTTCAAGGTATGTTTAACTTTATGATGATCTCATCGTTATCTTATGATGTTTTATTAAATTGAGTTGGTTGGCTGTTTAGGAGGGGTCGACTGTGACTGTATTGCCATGTTTTCTAATAAATATCAATTAAGATGTTTAATAGACTCGATACGTTTACGTGCTGATTTCAAACTGGTTCTAGTTTGTTCTTCAATAGTCATCATTTTTTTCTCTCTCGTTTAAGGTTAATTTGTCATGAGGTATTAATAGGGTTGGATCCAGGATTTTCCAAACGGGGGGCGTGGAAATGTTCAAAGCAGCAAATGTTGAATGTAATTTGTGGCGCCTCCCAGCGCCTAACGCGAAGCACTAACGGCATGGGTTCCGGGGCCCGCTTAAATGCTCCGAAACAGTTAGGATTCTCAATGCTCTGTGGTACGATCTCATGATCATACCACTTAAAAACAAATTGTTTTTTACAAGATCATTATTTATTCATCATTTTCGATTTGGGAGTCATTGAATCATTAAATCTAACAAGTAAAAACATAGGTCTAACATAGGCTTAAAGGTCAGACTAGGCCTAGAGGCCTAGCGCCATTCACCTGTCCTGTATAATTGTGTACTAACTACACAATTGATAATTACTAGTTTGAAAGAAACACAACGGATATGTACCCTCTTAAATTCTTGAATACGAACAAATCTGTGATTTTATTCACAGAATGAGACTTCATGATTATACGATGATATATGTCTTCACTATAAATGCTATGAATAGGGCCAATCCACTTCGTATTCTTGGCCCTAGCACCATTGCAATCCTATTTTTTGCGGCCCGGTGTAATTTTTAATGGGGGACGTTCTCGATCAATAAATTTACCGATCGAATGATACTGTAAGCCCTACTGATGAATTTATTTTTTAAAACATTATGGATTTTGGGGGAAAATTGATTACCTTTCTGAGTCGCAAGTGTTAATTTTTTGATCACGTATCAACAACTTGCGCAAGAACCATACTTGTGGTTACCTCAACATTTTCACAACATTTATGCTATTAACTGCGACAATATAATGGGGACCAGACTGATTTACTCAGCGCGCTGAGCATAGTCTTTGCGCAGACGGGCGTGAGGTGCACACCGCATTACACAGAAGTTTTTTTCACAAAACCTTTGATTCGCTCGGTGCGCTGAGTAAATCAGTCTGGTCCACATTGGATTGCAGCAGTTATACTAATTTGGAGTTGTTGGGGGAACCTGACAAAAAATGAGTTTTTGCCAACCGAACTTGGAAAACTATGAAGAGCCATAACTGCAAATCAAAAATAGAAAGTTACAGTTTGTAGCAATGTTACACAAAATACAAAAATAGTGTTGAGTTTGTTGGAAACAAATGCACTTGAATGACCAATCAAAATGAAGCTTACAAAAAGGGAGCGGGAGGTGTTTCGCACTTAATGTTTAGTGTGAGAAACACGCTGTCCACACACAAAGATTAACGTGTAATTCCTCATGATATTATGTCTGTCAGTGAAATAATAGTAGTCCACAAATGAAACACATTGTATGAGGTACGGGCTATAGGTAGCTTTTTGAGGAAAAAAATGACTAACCCAAGACCGTCTAAGGTAGATAGTTGGCTATAACTGACTGGTCTTAGACTGTTGGCTAAGAACGTTTTATTGCAATCCGCCACTGAAATTAAAGGGGGTGGCGTGCGCCACCACGCCCCCCCCCTTTGTGTCCGCCCCTGTGTTACTTGTCTCGTAGAAGCAACACAGAGATTGATAAAAGTAACAGTTACTTTAACATCTCAGTTAAAACTTGTAATTTATTTAAAAGTAGACAATCCGAAAACCAAGATTATACCAATTCAGATTTACAACTCAAAGTGTTTGTGCAAATCATACGTACAAGAGCAAAGCAGCTCTTATAGGCCTTAAAGCAGCCCTTATAGGTCATATAGGCCAATTCAACCGTAACTAATAGTCTTATATTATAAACGAAGCGAGATGTAAATCACTGATGTGCAACGTTCATTGTGGGAGGAAATCCCCAGCACAGATTATATAACCCAATCCTTTTTGATTCGATGCGAGACAGCATCTAGGGACTTTGTCCTTTGTTGGGTGAGCTTTAGATTAATACTCTAAACAAGAAAACTAAGCATCGCAAAGCTCCAAAGACTGGCAGTTCATTTGCCACTATTGATTTCTTATACAGACAACAGTTGTCCGTTCAGCCTCATTGGAATTTTCTTAAGACTTTGCTTGGGGTTTTTGTTTTGATGTTTTTTCCCTTCGGCCACATTTCGGTGACAGAAAAAAATTGTGTTTAATATTACCTGTATTGACGAGCCTCGTCAGCAAAGATCATAGAGCGTCAAAGGCGCAAAATGGGTAGGCTTGATTTCAAGTCTGAGATCGTGGTTATTTCTCTGCATCAGCCACGCAAAAATCCCCCGCAGATTGGCTATCGCACGTTCTAACTCGCAATCTCAATCTTGACCCTTTTGTGTATACGGGATTTTCATTTATTCACAACTAAAATTTGCATAACAGCACTATTCCCAAACACTGCAGCACTTACTGTAAAATCAAGTCATTGTTTCTCTAGTGTTGTACGTATGCTATTTATAAGTATACATAAAATAATATACAAGATGTATTCTAAAAGAGTTGAAAAATAAACATGACAAAAACCTGATCCTTACTATTACTAGAAAAAAACTGTGTTACCTATGATTTGAATGGAATCGGCTAATGAAAATCAAGCCTCTGTGTGCCTAAAACAGAGAAATAGACACACTGTTATAGGAAATCAGATCCATATATATCTTTACTGGAATTTATTTGTAAAATCGATGGTTGGAGTCCAGGGGTGAAGCCCCCGTGGGGGTCCAGGGGGCGAAGCCCCCGGAAGCTCTGAACTTTTTTGCGTTTTGAGGGTGAAAAATCAAGCCTCCATGTGCCTAAAACAGATAAATAGACACACTTTTATTGGAAATCAGATCCATAAATTTACTCGAACTGAGCTTTTGGCATTTTGAGGGGTGAAAAATCAAGCCTTTGTGTGCCTGAAACCGAGAAATAGACACACTTTTTAAGCACTTTTGATCCATACCAATCGTCTAATTTTACTCAAAGAAAATTTTAATCCCACAAATCTTGCGTTTGGATCTGGTCGCTGCAATATCTGGTTTCATGCATATTCATTCAAAAATATAGTTCAAGCTTAGTGTAGTCTTTACACTTGAATGCAAGAACGACATGAAATAAATTTATCCAGGACAAATTGGCACGTCGGGTTTCAAATGCTTATGTTATCGTGCAAATCTAAGTAATTACAAGTGACATATCATAAAAGATTCATTTTGGCAGAAAGAAACTAATTTTATAGGCATAGAATGACAAAGAAATCCATCCTGCCGCTGGGGGAAAAGACACCTCACACACACTTGTGGCTAAGTTTTAAGCAGGTAGATGGTAATTTTTTTTTTTTTTTTTTTTCCAAATTTTACCCGGGGGGCACGTGCCCCCCGGGCCCCCACCCCCTGGATCCGCGCCTGTCTGCTCGTCATTTGGCCTACTTAAAACTGTCGTAGAATGATGTTGGCAGAAACAGTTGTCTTATGCTGTAATCAAATTGAATTTTTTGAAAACAGATATAGGGGGCCAACTTACAGAGAACATTTAATTTATAATGAATTGGTTTCGTTTCAGATGATTTACAAGTTGATGCTGATTTTGACCGTGGTGTCCATCACGACTGCACAAGATCCGGACCCAAAAGATTGTCCGGACAAGTTCATTTATGAGTTTCAAAGTAAGTACCGGTATACTGCGTCAAGTTTCCAAGTCAGTGCAATACAATCATAAAAGCTCTTGAACATTTAAAGGTGCTGTATACGTTTATTAATTGGAGTCTACTGTGATAATCCTGGTATATAAAATAAAACTAACCATTGAAAAATTCACTTCAAAAGATGGTCGCGTTTTTGAGATATCACCAAAAAACTTGAGCGAATATTTCCACGCAGGAAGAATATCCCCTTTTATAGGAATACACGGCTGTAACGCTTCTCAGGTGCAAATTTTGTGGAATAAAAAGTGATATATTTTTCCATAACCGCAGTACTTCAATGTGAAAAGTTTCTTTAAATGCATTGTACTATCCAAAGCTGTTGCACATCTGAAGTAAGCTTTCATTTCCATTAATTTTCAGAGTCATTTCCAAACGTATACAGAGTGAAGATTTAAAAGCAACATGTTGAGATTTGTTTCCCCCATAAAGGCACCACCCAATTGCGAAGACTTTTCATATTGGAAACCTTTGTATCTTCAACCATTTTCATAAAGAATGGCGCATATAGTTTATGACTGGCACTCATATAAACACATTAAACATGAGCGCTTGACAGAATACGGAATTCGGACTCGCTGAACGTCAGACACTTTTCAGCCTTTGACACGCATCATTATCTCCTAACGATGTTGGTCTTTATGTTTCATCCGTAGATCTTTATTCTATTTGTCTGACAAAAGACAAATATGCGAAAACTGATTTGAAGTCAGCTGAAGCTTACTGTACTAGTATTGATATGTGGCTTTGTTCGTTGGATGAAATGGTTGACGCTTGGAGAAAAGACTACGTTGACATGCGCTGGGGCATGTACGACGAAGCGGGACGTGATGCCCGCGTCAGTAGCTGCCGGCAGTACGAAGGAGAAGAATGTTATGAAAGGACGACGTTCACCTTTTTTCCAACCCACATCATCCCGAACACTCCTCGCCCTAATGACATGCTACCTGCTTACTGCTGTGGCTGGTGAAATAAATACATTGTTCGGCTTGGTGTTCAGGCTACATCGACAAACACAGAGGCCCTATTTTTCTTTCTTCTCGTTATTAAACCTAAGGCCTTACCGATGCATTCTGGGACCCCGAAGTTGGCAGAAACATCAATTTTTAATTTTTTTTTTTTTTTATATTTTTTTAAACAAAATCCCACAAGGGTGCACCACACTAAATTGGCCATCATTCAAGCACCAAGCTGATTATCATAATTTTGTAGGCCCTCAAAATCTATTGAACTATAACGTTTTGGGGTCGTGCAATTTATAGGTTGTGTAAATATAAGAATCTACCACAACCTGTGGGATCTGTGCTTCAACTTTTGAGGAAACTTGATGAATTTATGTGTTAAATTGGAGAAAGTTAGGTGGAGAAAGTGCTTCACGAAAACTGGCAACAAAGCGGTTTTGGGGAAAAGAATGTTTTCGTTTTTGTTTTTTCTGGGGTTAGGCCTAGTTAGCAAAAATTCCAAAGACCTGACTATCAAAAACTGAAAAAGAATTCTGAAGTTCAGTTCAGTCGTCAGAAAATATGTTTGATTGGTTTTTAAGAGGCTGAGAGACTTACACGATTTTTTGAGTATTTTTGAATATTTATCGTTAAGCATTGGTTCCTATGGGAGTTTTTTTTTTAGTGTGGTGCAACCTAAACGGACGAAACTTATAACAGCACCATCAACGGTGACCCCAGTAATAAAACATAATATATTGTTATTAATAAATATGTCAAAGCATACAAATTTGCCAAGAATTTTGTACAAAAGAGACGAAATTTTTGCGAACAAAAAACCCCACAGATTGCTGTCCAACAATGCGCAAACAACTACCCAAAAATGTCGTCGTTATCATAGTCTGCCTGTGGCTTAACACAATGGAAACATGAACTTTCACCTAGTTACTGCACGAGCGCGCGTTAACCGTCACATCACAAACAAAAGCTTTAATGGGTGCCGCCATAATATTATCCCGCGCACGTGTGCAGTAAATGGGTGAGAGATCGGAATTCAATGTCTGGCCACAGACTCGCTGTGATCACGACAATACAGCCACATTCAATTGTATTTAAAACACAGCAAATCACTCAGGTGGAATTCGAGCCCAATCCTATTAATACTATACAGTCGGTATTTTGGAACAGAACTCCGGACTGCCACCACTCTTCATTATTTTTCGTAACCAAATTAACGGCGTAAATATTAATCTTTACTCCAGTCTTCACTGTAAATAACATTTGTGGTGAGCCTTGTGGGATTTCTATGTGTTAGTTCCACAAGGTGAGAGTGTATCACGAGCTGCGACCCAGACATTCGGTCGCATCATGGGGAGGCTAGGGGGTTATAAGGTGGATTATACGGGCTTCACTCGATAACATTCCCTAGAGGGTTTTGCAATAGCGCCACCAATTTTGATCTATATTCAGTTATGTACATTCAACAAACACCATCAAAATTATTGCTAGTATACACAGAGGAAAGAAGTCCACATATGGTATACCGTTTTGGTGTTATCTATATTTCATCTGCAGGCTAGTATTAGGAAACACGCATGTTTACAAAAAACAAAGCAAACACAACCAAACCCCCACCCCCCCCCAAAAAAAAACAAAAAAAACTAACAAAAAAAAAAAACAACAACAACAACAACCTACAAAACAGTTTCTACCAACCGTAAAGCCATGCCTGGTCAAACTGTTGGTGTAAAAGAGTGTCCCTCCTTCCCCCAATACTTGATGCATGGGATATGATTTGAACTTACTATATTTGTAGGCCTATGTCTTGTTAACCGTGTTTGGTCGATTAGATTACAGAAAAAAAACAAGTACTAACAACACTTTAATTTGTTTATTTCTTCAATTTAACTGTTTGAAGTCATTTAATTTCAAGTCTTTATGAGTTAATTACCTAACTCTGCTATTCAGAACTAAGTAAGTCTTCAAGGAAGTCTTCAAGGAATGTATACGAGAATAAAGTCAATAAACTTCTTATTTGGTATTTGTGTTTTGTTTAATATTCATTTGTTGGTGTGAAACAGTTTTACTCCTTCAGCTAATCCAATCTAGTTGCATCTGTATACACGGTATATATACAACTCGATTTGATTATAAACTGTTTGATGTCAGCTAACCTAAAGTCTGTATTAATTAAAACTCTGTGTAGAATCTTTGTCCAAATCTGATGATCACAAACACGTTGCCTTCTTCTGGTTATTGCATTTTTCTACTGAAATTTTTTTCACAGAATCAATGAAAGTTAAACGTTGGTATTTTGGTAACGTAGTGTGTTTTATTGATTAATGGAAGGTCAACCAGGCGCGCACTCTTCGGGGGGGGGGGATGGGGGCGGGGATAACAAGTAAAATCTCAATTTGCAACTATGTACCAAATAATGTGCAAAACGCCTCTAAAATGTCCTAAATTGCACCAGAGAGAATAAAACATTTTAAAAAGAATTACGGGACCCCCAACGGAGCTTCGCCCCCAGCCATTACATTCATTGTTTTTCTGTCCCCCTATTAGGCCGAATCATGGGCACGCAGTTGCTGTCAATGATGCAAATCAAACAAGTATGCTGTGAGTTTGTAATTTTACAACTTAAAAAGAAAACTGTTTTAAGATTCATCGGTAACAAAGAAGAGACGTTAAAAAATAATCAAAATTCACAGGGGACCCCAGTTATTGTCCATCGGGGGGGGAGGGGGGATGGAGATTGTCGAAGAGTAAAAGTTTGTGTGCACGATTCAAGTATAAGATTAATATATCGTGTATTTTGGGCATCTATTAGTCTTTCTCGTTCTTTCTGTGAACCAAGTCTAAATATTTATAGCAAGGAGAGCTTGTCTATGCCATTCAGACATACTACAACCCTCAGCTTCAGAGGGCTCCGCCCCCCTGCACCCCCGCGAAGGGCTTCGCCCCTGATGGACCGCACCAGGGACCCTTCAGCGGGCCCCTGGACTCCACGCCGTTAATGATAATGCTTCCCCCACCCCTCCCCCCCCCCCCCACACATTTCGAGACGGATTGACGCCCCCTGACTCCACCACTACCATGAACACTTAATGACTGTGTTTTCCTATAGGTATTGTTGACAGTACTGTTTGCAGTACTTTTCTTTTAAGTGGACGACTAATTCGGTGTTATACCATGCTCATCCTCAGGCCTACTGTTGTTACAAGAGGGTCAACTATCCTTCATTGAGTGCTCCCCATGCAGGAACAGAGCAATCCTCTTCATCACCATGTGTGCGTGATACTTCTGTGCTAAATCCTTGGTCTGTGTCTTTGGCCTTTCATCATAGATGATGTTGAACCACTCTGCCTCAATTTCCTTCCAAATGGCAAGGTAGCATGATCAAGTATTTCTTTGACCTTGACCTTGACCTTGTTGTGGGCAGGTCCTCTTTGCCATACCATCATCTGTGTGCAATGGAAGGTGTTTTTTCCAGCAAGTGTTGCTTCCAGGACATCAATGTTATCTGGGCAGTTGCTAGGCAACAGAAGTACTTAATGTGTACAGCTTATGTGAGAGAAGTAGCCTTGGAAGGCCTGATCACTAGCTTAATTAAAAGCCTAAAATGTATATTACTGGACGATACCACAATCGTGTAGGAAACAGCTATAACATAGGATACAACCATTGTTTAACGCACAAAAATTCAACATTTTAATTCATAATTTACAGTTGAGTTTGTTGACTGTGTAGGTATCTGAAAAATATTGTACATGGAAAGACTGGAAGTACAAACAACTTTGATAACAGACATAGGCCTACAATAGAGCACCATGTTGAACTGTACACCCACATCCACGCGTTCAGGTTTACTGCGTGAATAACGTACCTTCTTGTTTCATTACACCATATTATATGAAGGTGTAATATAATTTGTTTTTATTTATGAAAAACTGCCTGGGTATTTTATCTTATATTTTGAAACAAATACATGCACTATTGAGATAGGTAGTGCAAACAACTTTGGTATATTCAAGGAGTGCACTTTTTGAGAAAATCACAATTTTAGTTTTCATTTTAACAAGATAAAATATTAACTCTTAATTTCACAGGCTTGGTATGTCAATATGATGAAGGAAATAGCTTTTATGGATAGATCTATTATTTTGGGTCAAATGTGGTGCACAAAAATACAAGTTGTGACCCTTTCTACCTCGAGACTGCCTTAACATTCAACATTGAATCGTTTTCCTGTTCCAATGAACAATAGGTCTAGCATGGATGCCAGCCGTTAACAAACAATGCTGTGGAAAGACATTGATAGATGACTTTTTCAAGTTTGGCTGGTCTCCTATAAAATAAGCAACGGAGCGCAACCAAGGGTTAAGGATCACGTGCGCAGGTATAGACCATGTTTACCTTTGTACATTTTAAAGCGTTTCCTAGAGGGCAAGGTACTACACAGGCTGACGGGAAAATTTACATTTTGCGTCATAATTTTCACATAAATTCAAAATTTACAAAAGCACCAGCTGTACAGTTTTTAAGATGTCCCCCTTTCTTCATATCAAAAGTTGAGAAAAATCAGACAATGCGATCTCCATAAAACATAAGATTTGTTGTTTTATTCAATTGATCTGTGTACACATGTGCCTGCAGGAAGTCCAGGCTCTGTGGCTCTTTTGTAAACATAATGACGTCACAGGTCACATCATCGAAGTGTACCAGCATTCTATAGTTGTATCCAAGTGTGGACACCGATTGACTCATCATTGACTCACGGTGTTGGTTATAAATTAGTTCAATACGAGCGCGGCTGAAAACATGGCGACAGAGAGACAAGCTGAAGAATTGACCAATGATGGAGGACTTTCAGGCTGGATCACAGTGCTAACAAGATGGATGTCGTTCTTTGTTTGGACTGTTTTTCTAAAAGGACTCGGGATAATGCTACCGACGATGCAGCAACAGTTTGCAACAAGTACAACGCTAATGGGTTGGATTATCTCCCTGACTGTCACTGCGAGTGGATTGGCAAGTACGTACTCTTCAAAAAGTATCGTTTTCAAGTATCACGTTTTCAAGTGATGCCCAGATTCAAATTAGGATTTTGCCTCGATTCCAAAAGTCACACCAACTACAGTAAACAAGTAGGGAAACCCATTCATTGTGGGTTGAATTTGGAGTATTTTTGTTTGGTATGTTTGTATGACAACAGCGTATAGGAATTAGTGGTTTTTTAAAACATTACCAATCAATGGTGTAGCTGTGATTGCCACATCCGAACTGGTCGGTAGTGCGTAGGCCTACTGACCGAAAGAAATTGTCAATTTATGTTGTAGTTATCCCAATAAGGCCTAAAAAAATCTTTTTATTGCCCTTTTGGCCAAAAAATCGGGAGGGTCGGTCGGTCGCATTTTTTTTTTTATTTATTTTTTTTTTCAAGAGTACGTTAGAGGAGGAAAAAACACAGTAGATACACACACAACTTTATGTTTTCAACCATTTTAATGTTCTCAGAGTAG
>JAUELU010097055.1:0-12303 GCA_032357145.1 Evasterias troschelii
CTCAGCCATGACACACCACGCTTCATTCTCAGAAAAATAAAAACGCCATAATTCTGACTTACTTGGCTCTCCAATGATGAAGGAGTTTCTAATTAGCTTGTGGTTGGGATCTAGTTGGCCTCCGCTGCTACCGTCGAGCTGACCAAGGAAGGAGTTGATGATAGTTGACTCCGCAACGGGGTTACGGAAGTTTGTGACAAACGTCACCAAGGCGTTTGAATCTGGGATGAGGGAGATATCCAAGATGATGATGTCCCCAAAGCTGCTTGAGAGAGAAGATGCACTGAAGGCAGCTTCCATCTGAAGATACAAAATTGTCAAACTTGTTTACTCTTGAGAACCCAGTTAAAGTTATCGCTAAGAGGAGGTGTTTGCCCTGGTGTTTCTGGCAGTGGCTGCTGAATGCCCCTCAGCACCATGTAAATCCTTAGGGTGCTACTAGTGTAGTACATTGATTGCTACTGGTACAGTACATTGGTTGCTACTGGTATAGTATAATTGGATGCTACTTGTTGTATAACCTAAGTGGTTAGGTATAGGGTACAGTACATTAGTTGCTACTGGTATAGTACATTAGTTGCTACTGGTATAGTACATTAGTTGCTACTGGTATAGTACATTGGTTGCTACTGGTATATTATAGTTGGATGCTACTTGTTGTATAACCTAAGTGGTAAGGTAGGGGTACAGTACATTGGTTGCTACTGGTATAGTTGCATTGGTTGCTACTGGTACCTTGGTAAGCTAGGGGTGAAGTACATTAGTTGCTATGGTAATAATGCATTCTGCTCACGTGGCTTTCTAGTAATAATAAGTCACTCCAAACCAATCACTAGGCAGCATCTTTGTAAGGGGGTTTATACAAGTCTGTAACCAGTGACAAAAGATCTCAATAAAATGCAAGAGTGATTTCTGAGCTATGCTCGTTACTTTCTCCTCATTGGAGAATCTAACTAGTTTCACAAACTTACATCTGTTTTCAAAGCTGTGCGGTATGCCACAAAGTTTGTTGCAAGATCAAATACCGCAGTGCCGACCAAGTTTCCACTGATGACTTCAAAGATTACGGAAGTGTTGTAGGATGCTCCCACTGAAAGGATAAGAAGAAAAAACTCTCATATTGTAAGTAAACACAGGATTTTGTTCATGACAGCAACGAAAATGATCCGCAGTACATTGCGAGGTCCTCAAAAGGTATTTCCTTGACTTTGGTAGAAATATTTCTCTGGAGGATTGGTACTTATATGAATTCTATATTTGTAAAAGAAAACACATATTTTCTTGTTCACAGTTACCAAATCAAAAGACAATAAAAACATAAGGAAAATTTGAAAAGAGAAAAATATATGTAATAAAAAGATGATAATTAAAGGACGATTCTCCTTTTTCCCACAGATATCCACCTTTTTTGTCTGCTTTATTCACTAATAAATTACTTTTTCTCCCTCTTCCAACCTTCCAGTTTGTCTTTTGTGTTTCCAACTTCCCTCCTTTGTATCCTTCTTCAATGTTCATCCCTTGCTTTTCTGAATGCTATCTGCTTCACCCTCTCTCTCTCTATTCATGTATTTCTACTTGACTGATTCTGTTACACTTGTGTACATGTTTATGCGTATTGTGCTGTCATTTAGTCTTTGAGAAATACTCTACTAGGGTCGAAACGTCAGGCCATTAACTATTTCTTTTAAAGGAAGATAAACTTACGTTGACATCCACTTGCTTCAAAATATCCCATGATGCAGTTACAAACAAAACTTGCTGGTATGTTAAAACATTCTGAGTTTTCTTTACTGGAACACTGGTTGATCAACTGACATTCATCAATGTCTACAAAAAGAGAAAATGATAATTCCTTTTAGATTCAAATTTATCGTTATTTTTCATCGCATCAGTGTAACAAGGGCTAAACTCGGTTTGAAGCAGGTTGGTTTAAGTGGTATATGTTGCACTGCCTTTCATTTCTGTGGATCCTGGTTTTGAATTCCACCTCAGCCTGGAGCCATACCTTCTTGGTTTTTCCCCTATTATCTTTCATTGATGCAATTTATCATGAGAAGCTATGTTTGGGGAAAACGTACATACAATTGTTTTTTTAGTATGGGTTTCTTCCCACATCTTCAACTGAGCATTTCACATTGTCTTCTTTACAGCGCAATTTTTTCAACCATTAATTGGTTCCCTTAAACCGGGTGTACAAATGGGAACTAAGACTGTTGAGCCGGTGCTAACCCGCTAGTGCTAATACAAGCAGCTTGAGGTTGTATGCTTCCCAGGGAGTTGAGAAAGTTAAGAAATGGTTTAAGTTTGCCCGATGAACAGGAATAGTAATGTTGTGTAAAGCCTTGATCTGGTTACCAGTATATGTGTGCCACGAGAACCAGTCATGCCTTTAATAATTACAAAACCCTTACGATGGTAACCACACTTTTGTCAAACACCCTTTTTGCTCATCACCTTTGACCTGATTTCACCAACAAATTTAAAAATAAAAGTTGATTTTAAGGCAGGAAATTTTTTAATCTTACCCACACAGGCACCGGCGCTATTTTTCTCATATCCTGTCAGACAGTCACAATGATAGCTACCAACTGTGTTGTTACAACGAGACACCGATGTGTCACACGAATCCAGGTTCAAGTCACACTCATCCAAATCTGGGAAAAATCAAACACAAGTTTGCGTAAAAAAGGCTTTTCACTAAAGTAGTAAAGTGCTTACAAAACAGCAGAAAAAAAAATTCGAAACTTTGGATAATTATCAAAGGCAAATCTTATAGATTACAGACCATATGCACATGTCCTCATTTAAGTAGACGCCATTGGCAAGAGGTCAAAAGAAAGTTGCTCATTGGCTCATCCTGTGCGTCGCATGTACAGAGATGTGCGTTTCCATTCTTTCGTCAATGTTACCTCTAAAATCGCGGCGTATGACGCCAATACATAAATAAGGTCTATTTTACTCAAATTTTCAGGAAACGTTTGGAAAAATACCACAAGAAACAGAATTGTAAATTCTATATCAACATTGGAAGCTTTACAAAATGTCAAGCTTTACTTTGACAGTTTCGGTGGAGTGGAAGTAGGGCTGATCTTGAGGATGTTTCAGCCCCTATTGGCCTTTTGGTACAAGTCACTTGCAGCTGCTATGGCTTCTAATAATAATTAGAATACTAATTTGAGAGGCTAATTATTACTCGCAGCTGAGAAGCTGAATTGCTAAGGACATGGCTACAACGTGGTCAAGCTTCCAGCAGGCAAGAACGCCGTTGGCAGCCAGCCACATTGACCCATATATCACCATGGAGCACAGCCAGAGCTTGAAAGTGTTTGATTTTTTTTCGGAGGAAGGAAAACCAGAGGAAAAATCCCTGTGACATAGAAGAGAACCAACTCTACTAACATAT
The DNA here is from genome assembly GCA_032357145.1 of Evasterias troschelii. Classification (NCBI taxonomy): domain Eukaryota; kingdom Metazoa; phylum Echinodermata; class Asteroidea; order Forcipulatida; family Asteriidae; genus Evasterias; species Evasterias troschelii. The sequence goes on from JAUELU010097055.1 coordinate 3,404, forward strand.
GGCCTAAGGTGGGAATCCACTCAGGGCTACAGAGGTAGGTGAGCGCTTTAAGCACTGGGCATCCATGCCATCCAAAAAGGGTCAGAAAGCAGGTCAGTTTTCAGCAGTCTAATAAATGTGTTGATGGATTTGAGCATCTTCGTTGGGTCAAGTGCTCAAAAGTCAGCTGTATGCAGCAATGCAACAGGATGCACAGCATGCTAGAGGGGCAGATTTGGGCAGCTAAGATTATCAGTTGCAGAGATGGAACCCCACTTCATGACTGACATCACTCCAGCATAAAAACTCTCTTGAAATTTGGCTTCTACCAGTTTCAGAAAAGAAACTGAAACACTGGGATGCCATTTTTGATTGGTAACAACATTTTGTTCAATTATTTCACCAAGCACTATTTGTAACACTCTTCTACTCAACATGTATCTTCTTTAGAGATAAGATATTAAAGTTAAAGATATTTTTTTTACCATCACACTGTCGTCCCATGATGACGCCCTCAGCGGACACAAATCCATTGTTACACGTACAAGTATAGCTTCCCTCGTTGTCCATGCACACTGACCTGTTCCCTGGGCATTCGTTGTCCCCATTAGAACATTCATCGGCATCTAGAATAAGGGGAAAAAACAAACACATAAATAATCATAATAATAATAACAATAAGCGGTTCTTATACAGTGCCTTAAAGTGCTTAAATGCAAAGTATACCTTTGGTTTTTGGAAATGTTCGTTTGTTTTAAACCTATTTAATTGTAGATATATACAATAAAACTAACCTGTGAAAAGTTCATTTCAAAAGGTGGTCGCGTTTTTGAGATATCGCCCAAAATCCTGAGCGAATATGTCCTCGCAGGAAGAATAATCCCCAACAGGAATACACAATCTGAGAATACATTTCTCAGATTCAAATTTTGGGGCATAAAACTATCTTTTTACACAACCAGAAGTGAAATGATCCTAAAAATGGTTATACTATGGAAAGCTGCTGCCGGCTTCTAACAATAGATTTTCATTGCCATTTTAAGAGTGGTGACCAAATTTATACAGACCCTTTAAACACTTAAAGCAAGCGCTCTTAACCAATGAAGAAAAAGTTGTCAGCATGTGTAATGACAGGGACTTTGCAACTAAACGGATCCCTCGCTGCAGTGTTTAAAAAAACATATCTAGACTTACTTTCACAGTATGAGCCGTTCCCTTGGTAGCCGGGGTTACAATTACACTGGTAGCCTCCATCAGTGTCTGTGCACGTTGCTAGGGAGTGACATTCATCCAGGTTCTCATGACACTCGTTGATGTTCAAGCAGGAGGTGAACCCGTCACCGCGGTATCCATCATCACACATGCAAAGGTAGCTGCCGTCAGTGTCACTGCATGTGCTGTTGCTGGCGCAGACAGGAACTACGTCTTCACACTCGTTAATGTCTGATGAGTATTGGGAGTATTTAATATTAAAGTTATAGAATGCTCGCCATTGTTTATAACATACATGCCAACATTGGAAAAAGGATACACATAGAGCATGTTCGAGTGCGCACCAAAAATAAAGATCAACTATTTTGACTCGAACCAAGGCTGGTCGACCATCGGTTGACTACTGTGGTCAACCATTTGGAACCAGCCTCAGGACCATGGTTTCTTCCCGATAGCCTTGTTTCATGCTAACATGTGTAAAGGACAGAAGGGAACCATTGACACTATAGTAATAAGGCAGAAGGCAATGGAAGTGTTTAATACCATACCGATGATCTAGACTTTCGAGTGAGTAAGTCACTGCGCATGTATGTTGCTAGTCAGTAGTCAATCACGGGTCGTCTAAATATGTGCACTCGAACTTGCTCCTAGCAGCATGAGAGGCTCGAATGTGAATTGTCCAGTGGCAGGGTCTAGGGTTTAGCTGCCATGTTCCCCAGCAGGGTCTAGGATTTGGGCTCATTTAAACCTGCAGCAGCTGACCACAACCTCTGGTTTGTGAAATAGCGCCCTCACAATAAATTGCCCTCTATTTCCGAGGGTGTCATCTTACTCTGACTGCTATGGTTTTTGTTTGCGCTGAATATATAAATATGTTTCTCTCCTGCAAATGGGACCTCCTGGAAACTGAGACAGACCATGGACAAATATGACATTTGGCAGGTATATGATTAACTGTATGTAAATAACTGAACAAATAGAAACAAAGGCTAGAGCTAGTTTCCCTAGAGTGGTCTTGATCGACATTGCTATCAACTTCTGAAAAGTTCAACCTCTAGCTCTCGGATGGTCAAGGCAAAGAGGATGCTGGGAACCATGCTGTTAGACATGGGCATAAGAGGTCAGTGCAACGAAGCTCTGCTCTTGCTCTCTTTGCGGATAAGTGAGTGAGTGAGTGTCTTAATCCTTACCTTGACAGTAAGTTCCATTTCCGTCAAATCCCATAGAGCAGTTGCACTGGAAGGAACCGTTCAAATTGGTGCAGGAAGCTAGAGGGTGGCAGTTGGCAAATAATGGATCCTGTGCAGGAACTCCACACTCATCAACATCTTTAGACAGATACAAAACAAAGAGATGGCTAAGTGAGTCTGCAGTTTACTTCAAGTTGTATCAGAGAATGAAAAACCAAAACGGTTTAACTAACCCACCTCTTCACATTATGGGAAAGCTCCATTAAAGAAAGAGGCTAAAATGAAACATCCTTTTCATTTAGCAACTCACACCTGTTATTTCCTTTTCCAAACAGTGGAGTTAATTAGATCATGCACACACCAGTAGGGCTGCTGACTGCCCCAGGCAGATTAACTACTCATCAATTAAGTTTGATGACCCATGTAATTCCATGTAAACACATCTAATTTGTAAAAAGGATCTTGTAAACTTTCTGAGTTTTTGAGGCCAAACTCAGAAATTATTTAATGGAGCTTTCCCGTTAATCAAATTGAATTTAGATTTTGGGTTAAAGAAAGAAAATTTGACTAGAGCGGGATATGAACCAATGACCTCCTGATTAACGTGCCGGCGCTCTACCAACTGAGCTATCTAGCCCTATGATGGTGGTCTCCCTATTGTTTGAATCTTGAGTGAAAGGAATGAAGAATTGAAACTTTACCGAAGCAATCCACTCCATTTCCAATGTATCCGCTTACACATTGGCATTTGAAGGAGCCAAAGGTATTGTTACAGACAGCATTCTCGTGGCAACTCGAGGGGTTCTCTTGACACTCATTTATATCTACCAAGAAAAAAAAAGGGTAATAATTAGGATAACTTTCGATACTTTTTGGGCATACAGGAAAGACAATTTAGAAAACAGAGAAAATTGGAGAACACATGTGAAGAGGGCTACATGTGGTACTGGATAACACAGCCGTGGCGAGCAAGCAATGCAAGTAAATTAGTCAATTTCCCATTGCTTTATATTCTCTGAGGATAAGGTGACTTGTTGGAACTGTCTGGACAGAAAACACTCAAAACAGGAAGAAAAAACCCTCCTGTACTATGGAAGTTGAAGTTATTCCTTCAGGAGTTGGATCCACTTTTCTATAACGTCCGTCCATGTCAGTTTTTTCAATAACCGCTATATTGGAAATTTAATATAGAGTATACTCGATATATCAAGTATTTCCTGTATGTAAGATAAAGCCTAAAAACAGCACTTAGTATACTGAAGACCAAAAGTTTAATAGAGTAGCAGTTTTGGCTTGATCCTCCGCACTTGTTATTAGTCCGAACAGTATCGAATTCCGCCCGTCGCCCCGCTTGCTTTTGGTTTTACAACGAAGATAAGAAATTACCGACAAGTGATTGCCCGCCCAAAAATAACATATAGCCTGTGTGAGTCGCTGACTGAGTTGGCAAAGTGTTCTCATGAGTAATTGCGTTCTGGTGCAGAAGTGTCAATCAAGTTGTAGGACAGCTTTGAGATTTAATGTGGCCGCGATCAGAATTGTGATCGTTCATATCAGTATACAAACATTAAAACACAATGCACATAACAACATGGAGCTGACTGCTGCCATCCGTACTCGCACCACAGGCCCCACACACAACGTTTGGTCACCCACCGTAGTCCATGCATAGCGCATACACAACACATAGTACACGCGATATCGATGTCAAAATAGTTTTGTTTTTTGAGTAATATCGATATATCGACGGATGTTACTTTTCCACTCAGTAACAGAGCTGCCAACTTTACCTGATTCTGCACTAAAATTCCTTAACAATAAACCAATCTTTCCATGTTCTGATGAACAAATTTAAAAATCCTCCGATTATGAACACTTTTTCCCTGTGATGTTGAATGTAATTCTAAACGTCTCCCTGATTTTTACAAAATTGCAAGATGCAAATGTTGGCAGCTCTGTCATTATGACCAAAAACATATTCTTATCCAGGGCCAAATTTCATAGAGCAAAAGAGGCTAAGCACACAATAATTATGCTTACTAGAGTATAATTACCCACCAAAATACCATGTCTTGAGACCATTTGTGACTTGTATTCTGCTAATTTTTGCTCAGTAGAAAATTATATTTCCTGCTTAAGCAGCTCTATGAAATTGGGCCGAGGAAAAAGGGTATGGAGTAGCCTCTCGTTGATTGGAATTTTTCTGTCTTTTTTGGTATTAAAAAAGTGCATTGTGATTCTCCCAGTTATATTCTGTACTATAAGAGTTTCTCATTAATGCTAATACTATTATTATTTTTCAGTATAGTGAAAAAGTGTCAATACATTCACAAACCTAATCTCTTTTTTTTCCTTTTTTCTTTTATATATATATATTTTTTTGGGGGGTGGGCGCGGGCACTCACAAATATTTTGGGAGGGGCTTTACCCAACAAAACAATAAAACCAAACTGAGACTGGAAGGTGAAGTAGTCAGTGCCCCCATGGGAACAAGGAAAAACAGTTGTCAGGATCCATATGGTATACAGGGAGACTTCACCCACCTGTACATGTTCCATTGACATTTGCACTCCGGTAGCCATCTTTACAGTTACATTGGAACGATGGTTGGAGATTAACACAAAGTTGACTCATCTCATCACAATCATGGACACTCGTAACGCATTCATCCACATCTACCAATCAAAAATTCAGAAAACAGAGAATTAGTTGTTGCAAACTGCTTTACCAACCAAAAGGATCTATGGTAAAAATGAAAACAAAGACAAAGTTAATGGTCTGACGGACAACAAAACACACTAAACCAGTATACTATTGTAACAAAATCAGTCAAGTGGGAAAAGATGAAATGAGGGAGAGAAAGAGGGAGAGACTTGAGGCAGAAAGCACACTCAAAAAAGCAAGGGAGTTGAGATGAGCTCAACTCCTGCAGATTATTTGCAGCCAAAACAGAGCCAAGACGTCAAAAATCGCCTCACATTCGCGTTCGCAGGAAGTATGAACTGGGCTTTAGGAGACAAAGGAAGGGGTAGAGGGGTTAGGAGTGTACCTACAAGAGGTTGGAAACACAAAGGACAGAATCAGATGTAGGAAGAGGGAGACAAATCAAAAAGTTATTTACAAAAATGAATCGCAGAACTTCCTTCATTGTAAGATCTTTGATAAAGCAATCTCTTTCAGCCAATCAGTCTTCTATATTGTTATGACAATTATTGTTATTATTATATCTTTCTGGTCACGAAGCAAAAGGGAGCCTCAAAAGCGACTAGCATTATGACCTGTAGGACTGAAGATATCTGTGAAGGGTAGACGTAAAACCCACGCAATCAGTTTTGACTGAAAACCCAATCCACATACAAGACTCTGGTCTTAAAAGTGGGATTCGAACCAAGTTCCACAGAGGTGAAAGATAGTGCTCTCCTTTCCAGGGTTTTGTGATGAGAGGGGACAAGGTTGTTTTTTACCCTTCATTCAAGCATGTAAGTACGTGAGACTAATTTCTCCATCAGAAATCACTTCCGGGTCTGCATTGATGATGAAAAAGTTGCTGAATATGGTTATAAAAATCAGCTTTGCTGTGCGTTGATATATTTGTGAATGACACAGCAGTAAGGTACTTGTGAGTTAATTTCCAGAATGCAACAGCGTATCTGTCCTGGACTCGGAGATAGTAATAAGTGATTCTGATTTTAAGACAGTATTGGATCGTGGATTTCTGGTTGTTCTTATGACAGTGGCCATCTGATCTGCATTAAATTTGAAACCAGGGACTTGTTCCAATCTTCAGGACTAGTTGGTGAGTTTGATCTACAACTACATACCTGAGCAGCTTCGTTGATCGTTGTTGAGGGTGAACCCACTGGGGCAGTCACACTCATAACCACCGGCCACATTAGAGCATCCCGAGTTATCGGCACAACTATGATCTAGACTCACACACTCATTGGTATCTGTAACCGATATTATAATTTTTATTATATATTTCTGATAATGAAACCAAGGATGCTTCATAAGTGAACTTAATCACTGTAGCTCGCAAGCCTGGGGAAACCTGTGAACAAGGGTGCTTGCCATGTGAACCAGAAACACCGGGGTTAACCCCTACTCTTCCACAATAAGTGTTCTGAGTTCTTTTACGTGCATTACTAATCCTAGTACAGGGAACCAACTGCTAAATGTCACAATAAAGCAATTGTGGTACAAGGACACAAGTGCCATGACCAGGACTTGAACCCGCACTCTGCTGATCAGAAACACCCGAACTTGGATCCGGTGCTCTTAATGCTCGGCCATGAAATGCAAAGTGAAAATAATCATTCAACGGTACAGGAATCACATTAAGGGGATGCAACTTTTGTTTTTCAAATTTCCAGTAATAAACCACAAAGGTAAACTGACTGCAAACATTTTAATTTATTTTGGTTTGAAAAAAAAAATTACTACATCGGGATTTGAACCCAGGACCTGCGACTTTTATTTTGTAACGTCATTTTTATTTTTCATTCTTATGAGGCTATACGTTATTCTCCTACCTCAATTTTAAATTTCTTGTTGGGGGGGGGGGATTTCTTTTCTTAAACTCTTGTATGTGTGTGTTGTAGACTTTACTTTTAATGGAACAAATATCTTTGGTATTGATTTTAACATTTTCCCTTGCAATTTTGATTAGGTTTTTTATTTAACAAGACTCTAAATAGTCAAATGTCACGACCCTCAATAAAGATGGCCACTAATAAATAATTGTGTTTTTTCAGTCATATTGATAATTGTTTTAATCTTTACTTTCATAAAGTGGTCATGGCCTCCTGCTTTCAACCACAGCAGAGTCTTTTTCCTAAACAGCCTTTGAGTAGGATACTACTAGGGTCCAAACATGGGACCTCGGTTCGTATTTGAACATTTTTGGGACCACTACTTTGGTCCCAAATTGCTTCAACGTTTGAAGGAAAAAAACTTGCACACTTTAACAGGTCCCAATTTTCAAATATGTGCAAAAACTTGCACAGTCTATTCCCACTGTTTCAGGGGTGAGAGTCAATGCTGAAGAAAATCTCTAAAACACAAATTTTAGAAGGTGTTGAAATGATGGCATTTCCACCTTTTGATAAACTCTGGAGCTATAGATTACCAGGAGCTTTTTGGGAACAACATCCTCATCAGCACTAGACAAAAAAATCAAAGAGCATGTATATCTGAAGTAAACAACAGCATTCTTTTTTAAACAGGCAGTCATGAAAAGGTCTAAATTCCAATAAAATTTGGGGATTTTCTCATCCATGACTGCTTGCGTTTGTGTATGCTCTCAATCATAAGGGAATTTACAATAACATTTTTCATATAAAGTTTTTTAAAATAAATGATAAAGATGAAACCGATAGCAGATTCAAAAAGTTACCTTCACAAAATGTTGCATTAGATGTGCCTTCATAGCCAGTATAACAGAGACAGACTTCCGCATTGGATCCATTCACGTAGCATTCACTGTTTACACACTCGATGAAGCATGGTAAGATTGCTGTACACACAGAAAATACAAAAAATCTTTCATAATTTAGGGAACAAAGAAATGAATTTCGGTTTAAAGGCATCGTACACGTTTGGTAATTACTCAAAACAAATATTAGCTTAAACTTACTTGGTAACAAGCAATGGAGAGCTGTTGATAGTATAAAACATTGTAGGAAACAACTCCCTCTGAAGTAACGTAGTTTTTGAAAAAGAGGTAATTTCTCACTCAAATAATAAAAGACTTCTAGCTAGAAGTCTTTTATTCCTATCTGAAAGCACACAAATTTGTCCAACAAGGGTGTTTTTTTCTTTCATCATTTTCTTCCACCTTTGACGACCAATTGAGCCCAAATTTTCACAAGCTTGTTATTTTATGCAGATGTTGGGATACACCAAGTGAGAATACTGGTCAATTACCAAATGTGTATAGTGCCTTTAATATAGTGGTGCTCTACCAACTGAGCTATCTAGCCCTATGTTGGCGGTCTCCCTATTTTGTCAATATCTTTGTTTGGGGGTGCCAGTCAGGAGCCATTCAACTGTTAGCTGCTGAGTATAGCCAGAAAGAGTCACACCCAAGTTTATGATACAACCAGGGAAGCGGCAACCAGGGGATCACCTTAAGGGGATGCAACTTTTTTATTTCAAATATCAAGTTAAAAACCATATGGGAAATTTCTTTCAGTATTCAAAGATTGAGGGGGTGGAGTTGAGAAGAGGAAGCAAGGGGGGGAAAAAGACATAATTTGGGGGAACCTTTGATGTATCGAAACATCCATTTTGTGCATTTTATTTAGATCTAATTTTTGGGCACTCCCTGGTCCCCTGGTGGTTTATAAGACACTCCCTGGTCCCCTGGTGGTTTATAAGACACTCCCTGGTCCCCTGGTGGTTTATAAGACATTCCCTGGTCCCCTGGTGGTTTATAAGACACTCCCTGGTCCCCTGGTGGTTTATAAGACATTCCCTGGTCCCCTGGTGGTTTATAAGACACTCCCTGGTCCCCTGGTG
>JAUELU010097070.1:8463-27431 GCA_032357145.1 Evasterias troschelii
CCAAAAATACAACTAGTTCTTTGAAATAATAGCTTTTTAGCACTGCTATCAACCAGTGAAGGTTTTAAAGGAACCAAAACTAAAAGTTCACATTCGTTATGTGATAGACAAAAGCGATTAATGAAGACATCCATCACCTTAATGCAATCATTTTAGAAATGGTCATTATTACCAAACTTGTTGGTAATATTAATCTTTCTTGCATAACCCCAAGCCTGGTTTAGTCTTTAAACTTATAGTAGGTTTGTACCTTGTATAGTTATAGTCCTGAAAGTTCTTCACATTTCAATGAGAAATAGCTGGTCTTTTCATGTGTGTGCAAAAAGGAATAGATAAGGCCTAGTGCAGTAAATATAAAGGAAAATATGTGGAATCTCACAAATCTACCTACCTCCAGTATGATGTGATGCTCAAGGTGACTCCAATCCTGGCTCTAGAGCCGGTGAACAATTCACCCAACTGCACATGTAAGTTGTTGCCTTCCAGAGAGCACTTACAGTTTGGAGCAATTGGTAATGTGATGTCCTGAATAACCAAAAACACAGGATAAGCTAATCTGAACCAGTCTATGGAAAACCAAGTTCTTAGGATATTTATCAATACTAGACAACAATTGGCTCATTAGTTAGATCACAATTGTCAGTAACGCACAGTGTATTTGACATTGAAGTTAAATGTGAAGAACTTTCAGGACACTGTCTTATTCGACCCTGCTTGGTATTGCTCAACCTTGTTCCCAACAACTAGTCCAGAATGGACAATTGATATACATACCTACATATAAAAGTGGCCAATAGGCCCGTTTAGGCAGTGTGTTTTTAGTTTGCCCTCTACAAACCCCCATATTAGGTGAAGTAATATAAACGCAATGCCATCCATGATGAACCCCATTCAGGGGGAGAAGACAAGTTTTTATACAGCCACAATTGGGACACCGATAATATATCCATGTTTTGGGCATACTGTTGTACATGAGGTGGTACTCACCATAGTCCCAAGTATGTTCCCTCTGTCATTCACATACAGACATACAGCCCCTATTGGGCAAAAAGATGTAGACAGTGACAGGGTTGCCGTCATCACTGTCCTTTGTTGGCCGAAGTGATTTACCAGTAACTACAACATCCCCCTATAGTAGCCCCTATTGGGTAAAGTGATATATAGGCAGATGATCCACACACTGCATCAACCACTAGACCCAGTATGGGCAAATGGATGTACAGGTGACAAAGACGTCCTTCCTTCACCAACTAGCCCCTGTTGGGCAACCAACAACCTACATTAGCCCCTGTTGGTATCCAACAACCTACAACTAGCCTCTGTTGGGAACCTAACAACACCTGCCACTAGCCACTCTGGGGCAACAAACAACACCTACCACTAGCCCCTGCATGGAAGGAAAAGCAATATACATGTACAACATGAGCAAAAACTTACCAACTAGCCCCTGCATGTTGGGAAAAGTGGTATACCACCATGACGAACAATCTACCACAAGCCTCTGTCGGGCAAAGTCTTTCATAGCCAGTCGGTAACACTAGCTCCCCAATTTTATACTTATACACAAACTTTTAGTAAACTCATCTAATCATGCCCCCCCCCTCCCTTAAAAACACACCATTTGCCCTTATTTTATAGTTATTGATCAGCAAAATCAATCACTAATCCCAATGTTGTAGAATGTTCAATTAGTTCCATGCCATAGTGAGATACTGTGGGATGGATTACAATGGGAACGAGGTAAATCACATTGCCCTATCGCCATTCATAACTCGGCCATATCTCAGACAAATAAGTGATAGCAAGCTAAAACGTGCCCTCTCAGGAAGTAGATGCAAGTAAAAGCATTCCATGTACAGTTAGCTTTTGATGTACTGGTTCATCAGAGAAAGTGTTGCAAATGTACATCAAAGAAACACATAAGTAAATGTATGAGTTTTCTCAAGTAATATCTACATGTACTGCTAGGAAAGTGGTCAGAAAGGAAAATTGCTCATGTGTGTTTTGGATGATTATTTCATTGGATAATATGAGCCCCTACTTCACATGAACGAGCATCATGTATGGTCTTCATGTAGAACAAGTACATCTCATTGTCCCTGTGTTCTAAATGAGGCTATGTGCGTCAAGTATGTACATGGATAAATACATACATCTTGTATGTATGAGATAAGTTATCACTTTTAAGTACTGTAGATCAGGGTGATCATATAATGTGCTTAATGCACCATTATTGGCTATCATAAAATGAATGGCGATAGGTCAATATTGTTTGATTGAAGACTATCAATAAGCTCCATGTATTTTAAGGCTGTATACACCACTGGTCTCCGGTGGAGTAGTGAAACTAAATTAGGAAACCATATCATCAAATGTTGAAAGAGAATAAGGCGAATATTTAAAATCATTATTCGAAAAGAAAAACTTTAGCTAGCATACACCATTGATAAATGGCATACCTTTCTTATTAAGAATTACCAACTAGATCAGGTGTACCACTTTTGTTGAATCTCTGGGAATGCAATCAAACTTAATAAGAACAAGATCAATGTAGACACCAATCTGTAAATCTGTCAGTGTAAACTAGTCTACTGGACACAAATAAATAAGCAAATACTGAATTAAAATATAATTCAGTTTTAGCCGCAGCAAGGATTTCACAACTGATTGAACTGGATCGCTGGCTAGTGATCCAGATCATATTGTGGATAACACTTTGATAACACAAACATAAACAAATGTTGAAGCCAGGATGATTTGAATCAGTACAATAGCAAGATAAAATTGCATCCAGTTAAATATTCTTATAGATGTTTTAGTTGCTACAGGATTGATTTATTCGTACCCTGACTCAGTGACAGATTTAATTAACTATCACTCTATTGTGGGTGTGAGTTCATAAGTGGTAATTTAAGCCAAATACTTGGATGTAATTACCCATAGGATTCCAGCTCTTTCACTACTTATTGTTTTATACCAGTGGTGTATACAGTCTATCCAATGTCCATGCATACAACTAGCTCTAGGACTAAGGCCTTGCTACTTGTGATTTGTAGTCACAGGTCTTTTTTAGAATGCTTAATAAACCAAGTATAGGTTTTTTACCTTGTGAGTTGAAGGTTTTGAAATAATCCAAGAGCTGTATCTAACAATCATAGGAGTGTAGACACCATGCTGGATGATAATTAATATCACTCATTAGTTCATCAGTGACACTCGTTATTGGTTCCTTGACACTAAATGCAGAAGGTCCATCTTGTATGAGGTTTTGTAGTATAGGGAAAGATCAGCATATTAGTAGCTGCAGCAGGTATTTTGTATGACCTGATGTATGTAGAATAGAGGTCTCAGTTGTTAATTCCAGTCCTGGATAGATAGAAAGAAATAATTCTACCTTTATTAAACTATGGGTTATATCTGGGGGTAAAAACTACTTCATTGCAAACAGTTTGCACAATCAGTCGGTGGTTGGCTTTTCCAGTTAGACAAAATATAAGTGGACAGAGTGTATTTTCAACACTTGCTGTGGTAACTGATGACCAATTATCAGCAAAAAAGACAACCTACATGTATGATATTTAAGTGTCCCAATCTATTTTAGTAGGAAACTACAAAATTAATTGAGAGTGGCTGCAACAACAGACATATTTTTTGCTACCGAGACAAAGGCATTATTGCCACCTTATTACAGCAGGCATAGCTACCCTAACGCAGCAAGCATTAGCTACCCAATGACAGCATGAATTATATGCCCTAACATCAAGCCTTATAAGCTATACTAAGAGCAGGCCATAGTTGTTCAGTTTGTACAAGAGGTACAATTCTAAGGAACAGTTGTATGCATTGAGACTCTAGCAGGCCCTGGGAAAGCCTAAAATGTTGTTTATGGAATCACTTTATCAAATCTAAAGTGAAGGAACATGAACATCTCAGCCATCTGTGTTCTAGTTCAAAATAGTCTGCTAAGCAGAAACAAGTTTAGTGCTAAACACTTACATGCAATTAATCAACCTTAATAGTTTCAACAAAGGTTAAAAAGATTGGTCTTAAGAAGGATGCGTTGAGCAACGTGTGTTTAGAATTACCTGTTCACCTTTTTTAACTTCAACTAAAGGTGAGATAGAAATCATGAGTTATATGAATCAGTCAATATAAAACAATTGTCATCAACTTATGAAGTGAAGTACAGTACACACCTTAGCCATCTGTATTTTGGTTGAAGTCTGCCCGCTCAGCAGAGACACATTTAGTTCTTATGAGTTGAATGTAACAACCCTTGAATGCTTTTTGAATGACCTCTTCACTTCTTTAGTTTCAAGTAAAGTTGGAATAGCAATCAGGAGCAGTTCATACTAAACAGTCAAGATAAAACTCTTTTACAGTGTAGAGGAATAACATCTTTGATTGGTACAGAAAGCGCTAGTAGATTATGTTGCAAACTACTTGAACAACCAATTGTATATAGCTACAGTCCTTCAATTCAGAAGCTAATTTACAATTAGGCAAAAGAATAGAAACTATAAATAGTTAGGTTGTGATTTAGAGAAAGTAGACTGGCAGAGGCGACAGTAAAAACCGCCATGTAACATTTCCCAGGGCCTGCTTATATTAGGTTTACATGTGAGCTGTAAAAGGTGCATGGTATCTGTTATACACGAGGATGTATAGCAAAGTGTACAGTGCATGAATTTGTAAAAACTTCAATTAAACTTACCATGGACAAAATAGAGGTAGGACTGGCAAACCCTGTGTCGATAAAAGGCACCATAGTTTCCCTTAATACTGAGGGGCAGATTGAAAAGGGGCGGATCCAGGATCTGAGAAAGAGAGGAGGTGAAATTGGCTGGAGGTCCTGTCATGAAGGAGAGGGGGGGGGCTGCTTAGGGTTGGTCACACATAGAATTGTGTCATAAATGCACTTCGCATTTAGACAAGCTAGATAAAAATTAGTTGATGGACAAGAGTAGAAGTGTACAGTGTTTGAATTTCAGGAAATCCCAAAAAATTCTTAGATTTATTCAACCAAAAAGACTGAAAGTGACAATCTTTTGTCTTCATAGTGAGGTTTCAGCAATGTTTAGATGGGTATTTAAGCAAGACCCCTGTTTTGTAGCAAGTGTCTTAATTGTCATAAATTAGTTACTTTTGGTAGACATCATAACGCTGTGAATACGTTGAAATGAGCCAAATAATATTTCCAAATACTACACAAGACCAATTAAATAATTGGTTACACTGTAGTCCAATCAACCAACAAGGAAAGCATCATGCACGTTTGGGAAAATAATGATCAAAGTACTCCAGGTAGGGGCACTTCTCAATAATCTTTGAAACTCCTAAGGAATAAACTGTAGGACTGTGTGACCAAATTTGTATATCCGGCCCCCCCCCCCCCCCCCAAGTGCCACAAAGTACAGAGGCAGTTGTAACATAAAAAGAAGAATTGGACATGACAGGGCTTTCCAGCAAAATGTAGGGACATAAAAAAAGAAGGGAGGTCCAACTCAAAAAGTGGGGACCTCCCCTGGATCCGCTATTAAATTTTCACCACATCGTCAAAGTTGAGCCACAAATTGAGTATGGTGCTAACAAACAGACACCCCAGGACCATAGTACAGAGAAAATATGCTACTCAAAACAGTGTAAGGAAACCAAAGTAAAAACACTAAAACCCAATAAAGCACATCTGTAAGGAATAAGTCATTAAATTATCAAATGATCAGCATGCACAAATGAAAATAATAAGATTAAATTTAGTCCACACTAAGATCAAGGAGTACAAATTACAAAAGTGTTATAACAGTACAGGAGTACTAGTTATTGCTTCAAAAATTTAACAAGGAGAAATCTTCATTTAACAATTAGTTCTATGCAGTTGGAACTTAGCTAAATTAAGTTTTAACTCATTTCCAAACCTAAGCAAATGAAACGTACTTAATTAATGGCGTTACAGACGTTCACACTTACCAAAAATGATCATTTGGGAAATATGTCAGTTTAAGGACTTGATTTGTTTAGTGAAATACTTTGGACTTGTATAATTATATGAGAGAACCTTGCATTGTTTTGAGTAGCAGGAGAGTTTGGCATCCTGGAAATTGTTAAATATAAGAAAAGATTCAGGGAAGTTACAAGTTTTTTAAAAAAATGCCGCTTAAGTCTAAATGGTGAAAAAGAACTGAAAATAGCCTGCTTGAAATCAGTAAAAAAGAATAAAAAATCAGTTTTTAAACATCAAACAAATCAAATTAAATCACTTGGACATCAGAACCTTTTTACTCCATAAAATTGCCTCAAAATTAGGATGCAGAAATTGCTGTTGTTAAAAATGTTTTAAATTAAAGTAAAAATGGCAACCAATTCAATTAAAAACACCACTTCTAAATATTTAAAAAGCATTAAAAAACTACTTGTCACTCAACTAGAGTTCTTTAAACCACACTAAAATTACTCGATTTAATTCTTGGGCCAAAAATGTGCTGAAATTTTACATTCTTGAAAGTACAAGTTCATGTTCGCCTTTTCCTTCTCAATAGATTGATAGTGGGGCCTTTGGCCCCAAAGACCTCCAGTTTCTTTTAGAAACTTGAACAAGATCATTAATTTAAACGCTTCGTAATAGTAAGTCATTTCACTGTTTGTGCTAATGATTTTGGACCAAGGCTCAATGCATAACTTTCTTGACAACTTACACAATTTATTTAGTTTCTTGAGTAGGAAATCACTTAAATACCAACATTTATAACGTTCGGTTCAACAGCCTAGACTTCTTGTCTTAACAAAATGTACGTAAATATTTGATTCAAAACACACAACAAAATGGCAGAGTTTTAATAGGGTATTTATTGTGATTGTGGCAATTATGATTGGTACGGTTGAAACAAAAAGTGACCTCTATCTTAACATGGCAAACCAGTAAAGAAAACTTGCAAATATTTGTACATTTGTTTGATATTTCATTTGATAAGATCAAAAACCAGGATGCAATTATGCAAAAATAAAGTTCAGAGTAGACATTGATGGCGATATTTCCGTAAGCAATGCCAGGAGTGGTAGATAGATACATCTGACTCTGTGTCTAAGTAAACTGATTATTAGAGTTCATTAGATCCTTCCCTTGTTATGGTCAACAGCTGGTGCTTTGGTCACACAGACTTAAAACTATTGGGAACAATTGAACACATTGCAGTAAGTCACTCACTGAATGGTGTTGATAGAGGACGCTCACTGACAGGTCTGTTGGCACCTGTGGGCGGGGAGCACTTGTGCTAGTACCAGGGGGGGCTTGCATACACTGGGGTGCTTCTCTTTTGTTATTTTTTTTTTCAAGTTCAAGGTCAAATTTAAATATGAATAGATGTGAATAGATGTGAATAAATATGAATAGATATGAACACTTGTGTATACTTAGTCTTTATTTCAGACTCAGCTGCCCTCTAAGTGTGTACTGCCCTCTATCTATGTACTTACCTTCCCCCATATGTAAAGTCCCTAGGTCCCCATAATGCATCTGCATTCTATTTTAATACAAGTTACAGCACTATTTTATATGTGGACTTAAAGGGAAGGTACAATTTTTTTCAAGGAGCTTTAACAGTTTCTTTGCGACCTTTTACACTTCTCTTAGAGAAAAAAACACAAGTTTTTGTTAGTTAAAATTTTGGTAGATATTGTGTGGCACTTTCAGAAAGGAAAGACACAAGTTTTGTTTGCATTTAAATGCTCGAAATGGTTATACTCCTTTTAGAGATGAAAAACGCAAGTTTTTTCTTTCGTTTAAATGCTCAAAAGTTTGAATTTGTATTGAAATATTTAGACATCTTTTTGAGATGAAAACACAAGTTTTTCTTGTGTTAAAATGCTCAAACAACATAACCGACTCGGTTAAATTATCAGACATTGTTTCAGTGACAAAGTACACACACTTTGGTGGGTTTCATTCCCAACAAACTTGTCTCCTTGAAATTTCATCGTTTTGCGAGTAAAAACACGTGCAGGTTTTCATGTGTTACAAAAAGATGTTGTCCAACAACTCTTTGTAGTTTTTGCTAAGAATTGTTTTCTTCAATTAAGGTTAATGAACCTTTTGACATTTTTGGTCGTAGTTTGATAAGTAATTGTTTCTAACATTGTACCTTCCCTTTTACTCACCGTCCACATGACTAGAAGTGTTAAAGACCTTTATCACGCCATCTTGTTGGGCAAAGCAACTTGTTCTTGTAAAAGAAAAATTCATTGGGAACTAATTAGTGACGCTAAAACTTGGTTTTTGTTCCTTGCTCACAGGTGATTGGATTTGGTAGTTTCATCATCTGCGTACAAACAGATGAAACTAGTGATAAGGATATTTGCGGTGTCACCATGTGGTAAAAACCTCTCTTTTGAGTATGTGTGGTTCGGATTGAACCGTTGGACTCAATATTTCAGAGAGTTTGCTCTGTCCATGTAGTCAGGACACTGGTGATGCCTCGTAATTAAAACAACTGTCCGATTGACATTGCTACCTGTGTTCTGATGTTGAACTGTCAGGTTATTGCTCATCAGGAGACTTGATTTGGCATAGTTTCGTTGTCTGTGCGTACTGATGTATTGCTAACTGTAACAACACATTGTCTTATTGATGTTGCTTTGCCCTTAAAAAATTGTGCGGTTTACTGGTGATCCAGTGTTGAAGTTAATTGCTCAGGTGATCTGATTTGGCATTGTTTCAGTATTTGTATACACCATATTGAGCTGTTTGAAACAACATACTGGCCTCAGATATATTGACTGTGATTTCACAGCAAGAGCAGTCTGTAAAGACTTTTGGAAATACTACTCTGTCAACATAAGTCATTTGGAAGTGAATAATATTCATTGTTCAGGTGATCTGATTTGGCATTGTTTCAGCATTTGTGTACACTCATACTGAACTGTACAATTTGTGCCATGTATTTGAAACAACAGACTAGCTTCAAATAGATCAAATGTGTTTGAACAGCAACAGCAGTATGTACATGCTCATGGCAAAACTGTTCTGTCAAAACGTCATTAGAAACGACATTGCTCTTCCAAAAAAGATAAAAATTATCAGCTAGGGTTTTTTTCCAGCTTAACCTTGTTCGATATTTGACATGAAAAAATAGAAATCAAAAGATGAGTTTTGCGTGATAAAGGTCTGTGCTGCAACAAGATTGAAATAGAAAGCAGATGCTTCCCAACACAAAACAGACAACAAAATAAACACAACAGACTCTTTTTTTATTAAGTTATAAACGCTATGTACACTGGCACATCATATTATACATTGGTACACACACTGTTTTTTTTCAAGCATTTTGGTCATAACAAGGTAAAATAACCATCAAATGATCTCAAATTTTGTTTTGAGAATAAGTTTTCATATGTATTGCATTGTAAACAATATTCACTGTTAAACATTTTTCTCTCACAACTGTTTTCTTCAAATGACCATCTATATGGACAGTGTGTGTACCTTGAAACTGTACAAAACTTCTATCTTTGGGGGAACAACTTACGGTCTTTTCAGCTAAATGGTTTTCATAGGGACACACAGTTATTATCTCGTAGGTTTTGAAGTGTTGCAAACAGTGGAGGTTGACGGTGAGGATTACTGCATTCTGAGTTTCTTTTTTAGTTCTGTAACATCTTTACATCTCAATTCGATGCATCTTCTGGAGAATGCTTTCACTTGTTATGATGCAGTAAACAATGAGAGGGAGGATACAGTATTGTAATACTCAAGTTATGCACATGTCAATACACGGCAATGTTCCCGGTGTTCAGGCTTGATTCAGGTTTAGTGTTTTCTCCCCCATACTACATCATAATATTACGGGTTGGTTCTGCTGGTAAGTTTTGCAAAACCCTTGTTCATTGGCAATGGATAACTTAAGTGTCTGAGACTCATGCTAAATTCTTTTGCTTGGGAGTTGTTCACAACTTCTGTGCTCTGTTTGGGGTTTTTTGTTCTTCCATGGTGTCTACTAGATAGGTTGTCACAAAACCACACTGCATCTACACAGTTTTATCATTTAGTTATTACAATCAAATTTAAGTAAATATGATGTGCCAGTGTACATTACCATGTTAAACAATAACACTTCTTACGTAAAATTCAATCAAATTCAATACTCAACCATAACAATTATAGTTGTCTAACATGGCAATTAAAAAATCAATCCCAGAACTTCCTTCAAAAAATCTTTATGTAAAACCAAAGTGCAGCATCGTGACGTTGGAATAAAGACGGCTTTGCCAGTATTGAGTATTTCAACTAATAACAGCATTATACTCATATTCTTGTACTGTTGATAAGCTGTTCTTCATTGGTATCTAAACTTACAGAAGTAAGTAGTGATATGGCCAGAGGACAAGTAAGTTTCATTCCTTTGGTTGGGAATAGTACACCAACATGATGAATGTCAATTGTTGATCGTTCTTTATGTTGCTTTGCAACAGTTACAGCATTATTTCTACATTTGTACTTGAAACCTGTAAATCTTCACACTCCGGTGCGTATCCGTCAAGTAGGTCCTCATTGATTCATCAAATACATTTTCTTGAAAGCCGATATACTGGTCTTACTGAGAGACTTTGAATAATATTTGTGAAAAACAAACTGATGCTGCACTTTGACTTAACAACCAGGCACATGGAGAAAAAACTTGTTAATAAGCCCTCATCATTAGACATAATTATTTGTATTTGTAAAAAAAAAGGTACTACAAACATTCTATTGAGTTTTAGGGCTGACCTCTTTATAAATACGCATGGTGTTGGCTTTGATATACTTCTCAGGCTAATAAATCACAATTTTTCTGAATTTTCCAAAGGGGAAACAAATTGGAAATCAGACTTAAGTAGAAAGAATATAATTAATTGCCTGCATCATCAAACTTCTCTAAATAGTTTCTTGTTTACATTTGAGAATTCAAAAAAGAGGTATTAAGATTTTCTTTCCCTTCACAGTTTCACTGCTTTTTCTGCATGTAATTTCTGTTTGGCCAGAGCAGAAATTACAACAAGATTGTAACATTGTTTGACAGTGGGTGAAATCCAACTTGGTTGTTGTGAACTTCTGTGAAAGATCGATTGCCGTCAAACGTCTTTGTTTTATGAGAAGTGAAAACACATGCATGTAAATACTGACTAAAATGTATCTGAGTTTAGGCATAAACCTGTAGCTGATAAACCAAAGGCCTTTTCTGCCATGTGCCTGGCATTATAAATTTGATGTTTTATTATTCCTATCCTTTGAGGATGAATTAGAACCAACTACCAGCTAATCCATGTCAACTAGAGTACAATATCGACAGTATATCTAAATTCTTCAGTTTAGTGGTTTTCAAACTGTTGTGGTGTCACACTTTAAACAATGGAAAGACTCTGCTCGACAGCCCTGTTTGACAGCTGAATGACTTTGGATTCAAACATTTCTCCTGAGGAAAATCCTTCAATGCATACAACTTAAACCACTTTCTCAAAATGAGATTTATGACTGTCAAGTATTCCCCATTGCCATGGATTTGCTTTTCCCTACTACCATTCTGTACTGCCAAGTTCTCATGGCCTTGTTGCTTAGTGTAGACTAGGGGAAGCCATTTCTGAGACTTGACTGAAGATCCAGACATGTGAGATGAGACATCAAGAATTGTTCCATCCAACATCTATCTCCTCAAAGGCTCACTGCAAACAAAATGAAGTAAATGAATTAGACTTTCATGTTGATCAAAGGTTTGAAAGGCAGGGTACAGGATGAAGTTGTGATGGTTTCTTTTCATTGTTGTCAGGTTTTTTGTAACAATGAACTTTTAAAAAACTTGACCTTTACAAAACTTGACAGTAGCATACACAAGTCTTATGTTACACTATAAAAATTCATTGCTGTTACTTAGTTCACCAGCAGTAAATTTTGTTCTTGTTAAAGGAAATGGTCAGTTGTGACACAAATGTTTCACTTTTCACATTTACATCAAAACTTTTTTGACCTAAGATTCATCATAAATTTCAAGATGTTCTTTCAGTTATCAGATGAAGTTGATAGACTGAAGTGATTTAAATCTGATTGCATAAAAAATGTCCTGTACCCTGCCTTGGCCGATTCAAATCAGTCATACCCTTAATTAATAACATATCAGCTAATTTTCTAAGCCTTAATTCTGACATCATAACAAGCATACATTGTCCAGATTAATCTAATCATTGACCAAGTTGAGGCAGTTTAGTGTTGTTTGGATCTTCTAGAAAACTCCATCTGAAGGAGCCAAGTCAGTGAGCTGGAATGGAATTAAGGATGGATGGTACTGTCTAACAAGTTTGCTAAATTGTTGTTGAATAATGAGTTTTCAAGAGATCAAATCTTTGATATCAAATAGACAATCAAATGAGTGCACATATTCATCTGCATATATCGTCTATATTCTGAAATGACACCAATAGGCGTCCACACATGATCTAAATCAGTGACTTAAGAAGTGACATCCACACATGATTTAAATCAGTGACTTAAGAAGTGGCATCCACACATGATTTAAATCAGTGACTTAAGAAGTGGCATCAAAACATGATCTAAATCAGTGACTTAAGAAGTGGCATCCACACAAGATCTATTTCAGTCAGTGACTTAAAAAGTGGCATCCACACATGATCTAATTCAATGACTTAAGAAGTGGCATCCACACATGTTCAAATTCAGTGAGTTAAGAAATGGCGTCCACACATGATCCAATTCATAGACTAAAGAAGTGACATCCAAATGATCCAATTCAGTGACTTAAGAAGTTGCATCCACACATCAGGCGCGGATCTGGGGGAGAGGGGGCCAGGGGGCACGTGCCCTTCGGTAAAATTTGAAGAAAAAGAAATAAAGAGAAAAAAATAAATAAATACAAGTGTGTGTGTGGTGTCTTTTCCCCCTGTGGCAGGATTGATTTCTTTTTCATCCTAGGCCTATCAAATTTGTTTCTTTCTGCCAAAATGAATCTTTCATGATATGTCACTTGTAATTGCTTAGATTTGCCTGATAAAAGCGTTTGAATCCTGAAATGCCAATTTTTCTGGATAAAATATATTTCATGTTGTTCTGGCATTCAAGTGTAAAGACTACAATAAGCTTGAACTATACTTTTTGAATGAATATGTCTGAAACCAGATATTGCAGTGACCAGATCCAAACGCGAGATTTGTGGGATTAAAATTGTCCTTGAGTTAGAAGATTGGTATGGATCAGAAGCACTTAAAAAGTGTGTCTATTTCTCGGTTTCAGACACATAGAAGCTTGATTTTTCACCCCTCAAAATGCCAAAGCTCAGAGCTTTCGGGGGCTTCGCCCTTTTAGTATATTTAAAAGACTTATATGGATCTGATTTTGAATAAAAGTGTGTCTATTTCTTTGTTTTAGGCACACGGAAGCTTGCATTTTCACCCCACAGAACACCAAAGGCTCAGAGCTTCAGAGTGCTTCGCCCCCTGAACCCCAACGGGGGCCGTAAGGCCGGCCCCTCGACCCCGACCATTTCTTGTTTTACCCTCTAATACAAAATCCTGGTTTAAACAATTCTGGATACGCTCCTGCACATGATCTTATTCAGTGACTTAAGAAGTGTCATCCAAAAACGATCAAACTCAGTGACTTAAGAAGTGCCATCCACACATAGTGTAACTTCAGTGACTTAAGAAGTGCCATCCACACATAGTGTAACTTCAGTGACTTAAGAAGTGCCATCCACACATGGTGTAATTCAGTGACTTTAGAAGTGGCATCCACACATGATCAAAGGTCAGTGTACTTGAGAAATGGAATCCACACAGTATTAAAATTTGACTTAAGAAGTGGCATCCACACATGATCAAATTCAGTATTTAAAGAAGTGGGATCCACACATGGTCAAAGTGGGATCCACACATGATTGAATTCAGTAACTTAAGAATTGTCATCAACAATCGATCAAAGTTCAGTGACTTAAGGAATGGCATCCACACATGATCAAAGTTCAGAGACTTAAGAAGTGGCATCCACACATGATCAAACGTCAGTAACTTAAGAAGAAAAGAGAAACCCTTTAACTTGGAAGAGAAGAAGAAAACAAAGACAAAAGGGGATTGGGAATGAAATCCATGCCAATTAGATAAAAGTGGGTTGATGGCTCGGATCTAAAGAGATGAAAGGCAAGGAATATACCACCAAAGGAAACTAACAGAAAAAAGCATTTGAAAATAACAGTTTGTGAATGCAATGTTTGTAAATATCTTATTTCTTGGATTATTAGGCACTGTAATTTGATCAAGAAGAAATTATTTCAAGTTTCTTCTTAACTCTTAATGGGAAGATTTCTTATTAATATAGATTCAAATTTCCTTTATATGAATAACATTTTTCTGAAGGAGTAAATTACGGACAAACTGAACCAATTCAAATGAGTCACTTAACCAGGACTGATAAAATTATCAATGAAAAACATCAGAAATCAAAAAAGGGTACACTTGGTCTGTCAACATTATTATTCAGTATACCTGAAAATCTAATTCAAGGGTCTAATGAAATTACTCAGATTAGTTTGCTTTTCTTTTAAGGGGGATGTACAAAGTGGGTGTATTGACCCTCAATTTTGCACAATATAAATTGTTTTGTTTTCCACTGGAAATTTCCATTTGGAAACCTTATTAAAGCATTTATGAAAAAGAAAAAAATCTCATAATTATTGCAGAAACAAATCTAATTTTTTAAATGAGGGTTTACTCTACACAACTTTGCTTTTGCTTTGAGCACCTTATTATGGTAAATAGCGTTCTACAACACTCCATCATCACTATTTCAAGAATTTCGAACTAGGTTTTGTGTTTACATACCTCCCCTTTAGAAGAAATATCTACAGATTTGTAATATATTTCAAACAGTTCAATATTTAGATTATTTAAAACAAACTTTAACAGCCACCCAGTCACATGCATTATATAATGTTTACAATATTACATTTGGAATGGCATGTCCTCTCTGGTGTGAAGTGGAGTAATCCTTCATTTTACATTCCACTCTATGATGACAGTTCTGTGCATTTTGTTGACTCCAAGTTCCATTCCATGAAATTATCAAGTCTCACACACTGAAGGGTTGAGGTTATTGATAACAGTTCTGTTGTAAAGTCTGTTGTGGTTCCATCCATTTGCAGGAGCCCCCTCCATTTTTAAAGAAGGTTTTGATGATGCTAGGTGACTTCATTCAGTGATTTCATTGCAGTCTACAGGGACTTTGATAACAGTTCTACTGGTAGAGATAAATGTGCGTCCTTTCACTGATAACGTCAAAATACAGTGGAAGAGTTCTAAGGTCTCCTTTGGTTGTTAGTGACAGCTCTGTTGTTATTGCTAAGTGTGAATGCACTCCGGGATATTGTCAAGTTGTAGTTTAACATTCTCAAAGGTCTCCTCTGGTTACAAGTTTCCTTTGTTAACAGTTCTTGGATTGGTTGCAGGACAGGACAGGACTGATGATCATGGGCTATACCAATCTTGATGTCATCAATTGGCAGTTAGCAATGGATACGTTCATCCTCCATTGGCTTATATCTTTATCTGCACCAGCTCTTAGGTCAATGTCAATATTGCAGCATCATTGGCAAGTCTTTCCTGGGTTGAAACACGTCCTGGATCTCTTTGACAAACTGATGAAAGTCAGAATCTTACTGTTTTGGCGGTAGTGTCAGATTTCTCATTTGAACTTGAGCCATAGCCTGTCTGAGTTTTCTAAGCAGATAGTTGTCAAAAGTTGATCGATGTTCTCCAAACTGTGTTTTGTTTTGTAAATGTTTGTCTGACGTTCAAGAAATACAGCAATGAAGTCTTTTACTGCTTTGTCATGAGTTTCTCAATATATCCCAACCAGGTGGAACCACTCGGGAGAGTGGACCTGTAACATCGCGTGGGCAAGGAGTGTCAGATCCTGAAGTAGCTCCTGCTACCCGCTACCCTTACAAAGTCCCTAAAGCAGCATGTGACCGGGATAACACTAAACATAATTAAAGAATCAGCTGTGGGTTAACCTCCACATTCCACATAAGAAACTCAATATTGTGTTTTCTTTTTGAGATTGTGGAATTATTTAACAGAACCTTTTTTAATTTGTTATCTCTTACGGTTAACAAAGGACATGTGGAACATTAACCATGCAGCTGCTAGTTACCAAAATATCCTGAAATATCCTGGATATTTTATATTTACAAACTTAAAACTAAATTCTATGACTTTTCATGGCATGTACAGTACAGTGAAAACAGTTAGTTGAGACAACTAAATTAGTAATTGTCATCCCCTTATAAATGCATTAAAATTATACATACTTTTTCAGTTCTCTCCCCCCCCCCTTCCTGATAAATTTGTGTAAGAGAAGAGGACTATTTTGTGCATTGCACCTTCACGTGGCACTCCCCCTTCTTCAATAAAACTTCTATCATCAAGCCTGTTCAAAACATTTGTAGTGAGCCTTGCTAGAAACCATTAGTTGTACATACATTTAAGGCAATAGTTATCAAACAGTAGCCAGAAGCTGGATTAATTATGTGCATAGGTCTTACTGTAGATGTACAGTGAGGAAGGCCAGACCAATTATTCAGATGACCATTGCCAAAGAATCCAAGTCCAGTTCTTTCCACACCGTATAAATTTATCTTTTTTGTATGCAGACCTTTTGCAGCCAGAAATCAGATCAATCAATCTAATGACCATCGCCACGAGAATCCTAACCCAGTTACTGACCACACATAACATGTCTTCTTCACATTGTGAAACTATTTTCATCCAGGAGTCTAGCTGTACTGACTATATGGTACTCTTTATAACTCCTTTTATCATTTGACTATTTGCAGTCAGGAGTTTAACCCAATATCCTTCTGACCATCGCCACAAGAGTCCAAGTCAAGCTACTGACCAGTCCTTAAATCTCCTGCATTCACTACTTTCATTAAGTAGTCAGCTTCTGAACAGTCATATCTTCTTCACATCGTGAAACTATTTTCATCTAGGAGTCTAGTTGTACTGACTATGGTACTTTTTATAACTCCTTTTTTCATTTTGACTATTTGCAGTCAGGGGTTGCACCTGTTATTCTGATGGCCATCGCCACATGAATCCAAGTCCAGTTACTGACCACTCCTCGTATCTCCTTCATGTTAACCATCTGATAACCATTGCCAAAAAGAGTACAGGTCTGCTTTTTGTTCAGTCTTACAATTCCTAGAGGTAATGTTCAGTCACATCAAATTTTACTGTTATAGCGAGAAATGTTCTCATTTAATGATTTATGTTAATACAAACTGGCTTATGAGTTTTACTTTCTGGAGATGCTTTTGACCTTCAATGGATAGTTGATAATAGTTTGTTTACACTGTACTAAACATGCCATGAAAGAAGAAACTCTAACAGGAAACTTACACTTTGGGGAAATAATCAGTTTTTGTAAGATATGTTTATCCTAAACATTGAAGTTAACACTAACCCCAACTTTTAGAATAACTCGATTGACTGCATTGACTGGAATGTTTTAACATGGCTTTGACTTCTCCAAAACCACCCCACTTTTTAAAACATTTTCCAGCAAAATTTTAACCAACCATTAAACTGCAAGGGTTGTGTATTATCGCACACCTACACACAGAACTATCTGTACACTGTGTGGGATACTGAGTAGATGCATTCACCAATTGACATTATTATTGCAGATTGGTAAAGTTTATTTATCATTTAAATTCA
The DNA here is from genome assembly GCA_032357145.1 of Evasterias troschelii. Classification (NCBI taxonomy): domain Eukaryota; kingdom Metazoa; phylum Echinodermata; class Asteroidea; order Forcipulatida; family Asteriidae; genus Evasterias; species Evasterias troschelii. The sequence goes on from JAUELU010097070.1 coordinate 26,209, forward strand.
GTGTATGATACTGACTATCCAGACAGGAGGGTTTGATAATCATTGAAAAAAGAAACAATGAAATTATAATGAACTGTTTCTTCAGTTATTTAAATTGTGAAAACTTGTTTAAATTTCCCCAAAGTGTACCTTTCCTTTCAGAGACTTAAATTAAGTAGAATACCTTCACACAAACAAATCAAAACGCCCTTCAACCGAGTGTACTGGAATTATTGTTTTGAAATAAAACTGCATCATTTTGTCTGCAGTCTAAACACTGCAACAAGATGATGCAAAACTGTTCTTTAGAGTCAGTCATTCGAAATGTTCATTGAGAAGTGCATAATTGACAACAAGGCTTTAATTCATCACCTTTGGCTCACAATAAGGATATTGATTTGTTTATGTGCCGACATTCACAAATTGTGTTTTTAGATAACAAAGTCTCAGTTCACTGATTCAGTTTTGGCACTGACAGAGTATTCTTTCTAAAGTGGAGGTTCATTAAACTAAATTTAATAAAAGTGAAACCAATTATTGTATTATTTTGAGCAAATTTGAAATTGAAATAATGGCTTTATATCAAATATTAGTGGCCTTTTCACGACATTGTCCCCCCCCCCCCAAAAAAAAGCTTAAATCCAGTATATCTGACTGATTATCTGGAATTTATGGTGCGATACATTTTTTGATAAGAGTCCTTTTTAATATAGTTCCACAGACTTTTGCCTTTGAAATTTACTTAAACGGTTGTGACAAAATCTTTAGCAGCATTGCTGTGTAGTTTTTAGAATGGTAATCAAACCATATGAAACTATATGAACAGTTAACAAAGATGGACAGACATACTAAAGACATGGTATGTCAATGGCTTTAGGAAGAGACTATTCATTCCAATACTCTAGCTTTCAAGAAATGTAATTTTACAAGAATATAAAGCAAAAGTTGAAATAAGTGTTCATATTTGTCTCAAAATTACATTTACTGATTACATACTTATGTTTCTTTTTGCATGGTTAAAGACTCTGGACACTATTGGTAATTGTCAAAGACCAGTCTTCTTACTTGGTGTGTTCCAACATATGCATAAAATAACAAACCTGAGAAAATTTGAGCTCAATTGGTCGTGGAAGTTGCGAGATAATAATGGAAGAAAAAACACCCTTTTCACCCGAAGTTGTGTGCTTTCAGATGCTTGATTTTGTGACCTCAATTTCTAATTTTGAGGTCTCAAAATCAAATTC
>JAUELU010097071.1:0-12301 GCA_032357145.1 Evasterias troschelii
TTCGATTCGGAAGACAACTCGACAAGAGGATATGTTTTCTTTCGTTGTCATTGTTTTTTTGCGTGGTCGTTTGAGTTTAATGAAACTCAGTTGGGCATGTAACCATGTAGGCTTAAACTGTTTGATTAAAGACTTCCGACAGCAAAAGTATCAGTTCACACCGACTTACGAAGAAATTCTGACGTAGGCAAAAAGGGAAAAATACCGAAATAACAAACAGTAGCTTAAATCGTTAGAAAAGTTGCAACCGACTAATGAAACGGGTTTTATGTAATGGCTGATCAGTGCTACACTTCACAAACGTACGGGTCAGAATTGAACTTAGTTCCGTTCTGACCCGTTTCAAGGTCAGGTTGACCATGGGACTGGTCACTATTAGACTTTTGACTAGGATTCTACGTCAGTTTGACCTCTTCATTGGTAAATTTGAAACATATTATTGGTCAAACTGACCCATAAATTGTTTAGGCCCCACTTGACTCAGATCCGGGTCAAATATAATTTGAGGGTTGTTATAAAGTGTTGGGACAAAACTGCAGTTTCAATGTTGTATTGTTTCCCTTTTGTATTTGTTTTTGTTGATGTAAAGCTATATGTTTCTCTGTTTCCTTAACCAAACAAGGACTGTAATATAGTTAATAAATACAAAATTAAATAATTAAATTAATGTTCGGTTTAATGGGCCAATACTGTGTGGACTGGTTTGAACTTGCAGAACTGAACCTTTTGTAAATTAACATCATATTGTAACCGGCACTGTACTACAACTGAGTGGTTGTGCGGTGGTAGTAGTAGGACTTAAAATATGTGCACATGTCTTCGTGTCATTGACACTTGGGGCAACATAATTGGGTAGAGCCTCGATCTTGATCAACAGATGGGTATATGTGCGCAGGGTTACAGGACCCCGTAAGGCCTGGTTTCCAGACGGCGAACAATAAGGTAAAGAAAAACAAATTCAAGTTACTTGACCACTTACTCAGATCACGTTAATGTTGGATGACATCAGTGAGTCTTCATTGTCATCTATGGATGACTTATTCATCATTACAGGGGACAAACATAGAATGCTGATTACCCGTCACATTAGCCACATAAGTGGATTACCCTCCGGGAATTGGTTTTTGTCCAACACATGAAGGGCCCTTGACCTCTTTAAAATTCACAGCCTAGATAAGCCACCCTAATAATACGGCCCATTCATTACCTTTCCCGGTCGGGAAGAACTATGATAATGAGCCACAACTCTAACTCAGCACGGTGACGTCACGCAACTCAGTCCTATAAAACCGTCGGGGCGACCGCTGGTTTTACGAACACTTGGATAACAAGCGAGTTTAAGCAGACGGCATTATCTGAAATTTGGCGGGAGTTGGCAAGTGTTGCTACAACGTCTGAAAAGGTTTTCTATTCTGAACGGTGAAAGTTTGTACAGTAAAAGGTAAGCCTTTGCTGCTAAAGTTTAAACTAATAGTTGTTTAGTTTTCTTGATGACAGTTTGAATACTCTTGTTAAGGCAGTAATTTGGGTTTTTTGAAATAAACCATGAATGTTGCACGTTATGATGAGTTTTAAGTGTTTAAGTTTTGCGAGTTATGAGGTTTTTCCTTAGATTGCGCATCACCCAATTTAAGCTGTACATGTTTAATTATTATTCACAGTGAACGTGTAGTTGCGAACACGTCAATGTTTGTTTTACGCGCTTTTAAGTCGTTTTTTTTTTGTTAGTTAACGGCTAACCATACATTTTTTTAGAGAATTGAAAAGGATATTATTTACAAACTATATTCACGATGTATACATTTTAAATCAGACATTTGTCAAACAGTTTATCTTGTCCATTAAGTTTTAACTTCCCTTTGTAAATTCGTCAGTGCAATAATTATAAGCAGCATGTTAAATTGTATTTGTTTATTTACAGGTGCCTTCCGGTTAAAGAATATCAACAACTGTGTGGAACTAAGGTAAGACACCGTTTAATCTTTAAATAGCTTAAGGTGGAATCTGTTTCCTAAGTAGAGTAGACTATAGTGACTGTGCGGGCCGCGATCAATTGTACTGATCTGTCATCAACCTCGATGTCTTGCCTCCTTGCAAGTTAGTACTACAAAAAGTACAAAGTATTGACGGGGATGTGCGCGAGTGATACACCCTTACAGGGTCCCCCTTGTCTCAGTCGGGTGCTTTGAGCCTCGTTCGGCAAACGAGACGCACTAACTAAAACGAGTAGGGCCAGTGCACTCTTCCTATAACATAGTAATCTCTCGGCCCTGCTTTGACTAAGGACAGAGAAATCTGAAACACGGAAAACGATATTAGTATTGATTTCACTTATTTGCGACAAAATTACAGGAGTGAGTAGTTTTCGAACACAGTTTTGACTTAGGCCTACGACTCGTCAAAAGAGTTGATCCATCTACTATGCCAAACTCGATACATTTGTTTTTAGACATCCAAAATCACCGTTCCTTATTTTGATCACAGCAATTGAAAAAAAGCATCTGTTATGATAATGAACAAAAGCAAAATCATTCACATTTAATATGTGTTTACTATCTCAATGAGATATTGTATTCACTACATACATCACACTCTAATTAGGTGAAATGGAAAGTAATCCGAACTCCCTCAATTTGATTATAAGCTATGTTCTATTCGTTTTCTCTCTTTACAGCGATAAAACAAATCGCCAAATTCCCTTTTACATTTTATATTTGTTTTTTGTCGAACCGATTTCGCAAAATTCCTTTTAAGCTCGCCTCGTAAATACAATTGGTTACCTGCATTAAACAAAAAGTTTACGCAAAGGCCGACATCGGTGCAGCACATACATTTCATGTTATTGATCTTATGTGTGCCTGCTTCTCTGCTAGAATGTTAAATCTGAACATCGTTTGTTACAAAAGCGGAAAACAAAAAGGAGTAAAATTGGAAAGACCTATCAATAGAGTTAGTCAGCATTTCGAAGAGGTTCGATACTTTCGAAAGCCTGAATCAAACTGTCAATGAACATATATAGAATATTAGATCACGGACAAGTAAAACAGAAACCCCGATTATATACATTCCATTCAACTACTGAAATACCACTAAATATATTTATATGTTATTATTAATATTTTATTGTGACAACAGCCTTCGTTGTTTTTTATGTTTTTATTTTAATTTGTTTTCTTCCAAAATGATGTATGCTCACTAAACGGTAGAAAGGGGCAAACAATTAATGTTTTTGTTTTAATGACACTTTAGAAAAATGGACCTGATAACAATAGAAGTCCACAACATTTAGGTACTTGAAACAACATGTGGACCAACACATGTCTACACAGTGTTTTGTACATTGTTGAATAATATGAAGTTCTTTATAAGTGAACAGAGCAATATCCACAGAATGATTACAACACATATCTGTGTGTGTTGTAAACATATTTGATGCAGTGATATTTGTGAAACTAACAGAATAATCATACTGATAATCAAATTTCATGATTTTGATCTCATGTGTGCCTGCTTCTCTGATAGAATGTTAATACTGAACATCATCTGTTACGAAAGCGGAAAACAAAAAGGAATACAAAAATAAAGACCTATCAATCCTTAGAGTTAGTCAGCGTTTCAAAGAGGTTCGACACTTTCGAAAGCCTGAATCAAACTGTCAATATGTCAATCGTCTGTAAGTATATGTAAACCTAACTCGATGTCTTATTACAAGCTTGAAGCTAACTGCCTCATATTGGTGAAGTTTTTTACTCTATTACAATCAAAGGATTTACATGGAAACGTAACTTTCGAATTATTTAGCTCCACCCTTTTACGAAAGAGAGCAAAATGGACATGTAAAAGTCGAAATTGGATAAACGGCCGTTAAGACAATGCGAAGCGGTAGACCTTTCAGAGTCGTTAAGTAGGCGATACACACTATCTTAAATAAAATAAACAAATAAGAATAATTCAGTACTATTTTGGATCGAGCTAGTACCTAGCAATAATTAGTTGACATACACGCTTGCTCATGTTATTCTCTTAAAAAGTGTTTATAAAAGTTCGCGTTCCCTCAAAAAAAATGAAATTGTAATGGAATTATCCAAGAATAGTTGCTCAGAAAAATGGGCGCAGTCGTTCTTCATGTTTTATGTGATCAACCATGTACATGAAATGACAAACCTGTGCAAATGAGTAAGTCAGGAGAAAGTAGTGAACAACCATGCATAATGTTTATTGACATTATTTGGTTTTTGTAGCAACCGAAGTCACCTTTTGATCTTTTTGGGGTGTTTTATATTTGTTTTAAAAGGTTTTCAGATACATTATTTTTTTTAAATAGAGTGTGACCTCAGAGGGAACTATGTCGTAGAAAGAAGGGTTCAAGTTTGATCTTCGCAATCAGTAAGCTTTCAAACAATAATATTTTGTATGTTTACCGATCCTGTTTAAATATATATATATTTTTTTTTACAGTTTAGGACAGTAGCCATCTTCCTATACAAGAAAAAATGAAATGTGATCAAGACCTTGAATTAAGTGAACGCAACTCGGTCAATGCTTGTTATGCAGCCGCATTTATACTCCATTCGCAGCATTGACCCATTTAATACAATAACTTTTGTTGTATTTATTATATTTAATTTACGTTAATCTACACGGTCTGGTGCGTCCAAAAGCTTCAGATAAAACAGTGACCCAGCGTTGACACAAACTTGTTCATGACAGTTTGTTAACTTTTCGGGAGACTGATGGGGAGGTATCAAAGTCGAATGTCTGGTGTCTCACAGTAATGCCATTAAAGACAAGTTGGCACTTAAACGAAAAAAAAGTAAATAAAATGTTGGAAAATTTGAAAATAATCCATTTATTGGGTTCAATAGTTACACAAAATGATGTATCATACTCAGTTGGCACGACAGGTGCTACCATGTACATTTTCCATCGGTCAAATTAAATTAATTACTTATTGACGAGCGACAGAACTTCTTTCTAAAAAAATAGATTGTGAATTCGATTTCTTAATATACTTTGGGCACAGTAGAGAGATGGAACTGTTCTGACCTTCAAGTTGAGTCTTGCAAGTCATTTGGAATGAAGGATAATCCAAAACGAATCGTTCCCTTTTTATACTATATAGTTAAACCTTCAATGAATGGATAATCCCCCGCTTCAAGCTATTCATTGTATGTAATGCTGACTTTTATTGTAATTGCCATCTTATTTATTTTAGACTTGTTTGTTTGTTTGTTACTTGTCTATTTTTAATTTATTTGTGTTATTTTTGTTCGTTGTTCAAATTATCTCATATATTTACAAGAGGTTAAATAATTATGCTTCGAAAAACAAGACAATCTGCAAAAAGAAACTCTTTTGTAGCTATTTCGTGCGATTTGTTTATTTTATGAATGTTTTAACTTGTATTTATTTCTTTTTTTTTTAATTGGTTGGCCTACCTGTATAAGCTTATTTTAGTTTTGAAAATACAGACAAATTTAAACGTTGCCATGACAAAGGCAAAACAGGATAGCCTCTTAAATGTTTTACCCAGGCTGAATATTTGAGTTAAAACAGTCATAATATATACAAAATTAATTTACAAAAATAATAATATTATGTGACATAGTGGGCACACCCTCTCCCATATTACCCCCCCCCCCCCCGTGTTGTCATTATGTTATGGGAGTCTTGAGAAATCTTCAGAAAAATTCCGGGGGGTATTTGTGTATCAGATGGAAGTGTATGTTTGGGGTAATAACACATTTTGAAAAGGTTCCCTTCGTAAAATGTATCATTGTTGACAGACTACGCCCTCTATGTGGCCATAAGGGGCTGGTTTAGTGCTATTTTTCTTATTCTGTTTTCGTTTGTTTACCCAAGCTGTGTGTTTTTCTTTATTTTGTCTTATTACTCGAGCTGTGTATTTAATCCGTGCATCCTTCCTAGTTAGACATGTAGCAAATGCCTTATACAAAATAAAGTGGAATTTTGAATAATGAAATTCTAATTAACGTAGGATTATTCGTATTTATGTATTTATTCATTACCTTTTAAAATCAACACTATCTTTATCAGTGACAAGAATAACTCAATCAGCTAAGGGATTTGAAGTAGGAATATACTTTAACAGATAGACAAATAGAAAGGGTTAGAAATAAACAGATTTTGCAACCAAAAATGCTCAGAAAGAGTAAACAGTATGTTTTGCCGATACGAAGACTAAACTAGACAATTATTTAGACAAAGTGTCATATAGACGCTCTCGGTCACCTTGCATTTGATGTTTTTGGTTTCGACGCTTTAATTATAGTTGTTGTTTTAGTCCAGATTGGATGTGATATTGTTTGTATTAACTGCTAGTATTTTGTTAAAGTGGTATTCAACTCATTATACATTTTTAAAAACAGTTTGAACAAAAACGGCAACAAGTGATCTTTGCTAAAATTGTTTAAACATGTTTTCAATCAATACGGAAATTGATTTAAAAGGAAAGTATTAACAGATTTGTAATGTTATAAAATACACAACGTTTTTGAATACCTTTATCAGCACCCTGACGTCATCACTCATGTTACGTCATTTGTGAGAGACCCGTTTTGTATTGCCGTCTTGTTGCAATGAAATAGCAACATCCGGCAGATTACGCTAAAGTTTTGTAGGGCCTTCTTAATACGTGCGCCGTCAACATCAGATGTGCAAAAGAAAGACACAAGTTTGATAGATTTTTTTTCGAAAAATTTAGAAGAGTGTACACAAACAAAAATACATTAACATGATAAACAAATACAATATAAGCAAGTTTAAACTTCATTCTTTTGAATAATGTTTTCGCTCCAATAGCTGTTTAGGTATACGGACTATTTTAATATTTTTAGTAACACGCCTACCTTTTTCACTAGCAGTGATATTTTTATCTCAAATGTATTTACTTAAATTGTTCATTAGTATTTCAAACCGGTAAAAACAAACAAAAACTGAAAAAAATAACAAACATAAAATGTTCCGAAAATGCAGTAATTATGTAATAATTCGGCATGTAGACCTATGATTGTTCAATGTTGATACTTATATTTGGCAGTTTAACACTGTCCATAAAACTGGATCAAAATTTTTCGTAAAACTCGATCAAAAATGTTATGACCCTGTGAAAGCGGTTTCAAACACCCATGAACTCTTTCAAGGTTTGACACGGATCGGACTCAGAACTGATCCCTATTTGATCCGTGGTTGTAAGATCTTACTCAGGGTCAGCTGTAGTGTTAGGATCATTTTGTATCTGAACAATATGTAACCAGGGTCTGACCCTGGGTTTGGGATCCGAGTTGACCTTCGGTTTAGGGGGTCATCATTAACCCAGCGTTCCGGTCAGAAGTGACAATTTTGGTTCCGAAAAGGGGAGCGCGATGATATGCCTGTGCTTCTATATGTGTTTGATGTGATTTGCAAGATTGTTCTATAGATCAACAAAAAGTTCTGATCCGGATCAACTCTTATCCATGATTTCTTCATAAAATTATTGGATAAAATTGTTAGATTTTTGTTGTCTGATTAACTGACTTTAAAGGCAACTGTAATAACATGATTGTTGCATTATTACCGGAAAGGGTGCCTATACATGTGGTGATCGTTTTTGTAAAAGTTATGGTAACTTAAACGAGTAATTCATTAACGACGACCTTTCATTTTTGACCCAACAGATATACGCAACAAAATGGCATCAACAGGTGTAACTAAAATGGCAGCCGTCATTTTCGCCATAATGTTTCTGATTCACTGCGCATGCTCACTTCCAGCTCAAAGCTTACGGGAGAGAAGAGAAGCAATCGAGAGAGATTCAAGTAAGAAGAATAACACTAATTAATAAACTAGTTCTTTAATTTTAGCCTAGGCTGAACATTTTCTCTCGATGAACAGTCTTGAAGGCAAAGTATATAGTTGGTATAACATGATGGGGGCGGGGATGATAAGATTCGATCTGAGAGAAAGGTTTCTGCTCTTCTTCCAAAAAATTAATGTGATGCTTGAAGCTTTGCCTGAGGGTGTTTATAACAGAAATTCCCGGCGACTATACTTGTAAGTTTACGAGTACAATCATATGTGTAAATTCCTTTTGAGGGGAAACGTTTGCTCTGAAAGGGCCGGTATGGTGTCGACGTTTCGAACAGTATACTCTGCACGTCTTCAGTGAAAACACTCCATAACAACAGATCGACCCTTGTAACGTACATGCCAGTTTACTATAGTAGTAATAGTAAGTTTACATCTTTTGATTCTGGAGAAACTTCAATGATAGTTTAACCCTATAGGCATGTCTTCAAGTGGGCTGGGTGTGACAAAAAACGTAGTGGATATGTCTCAATTAACAGATAAGATGACGGAAGACATTATAAGATGAAATTATAACAACGGGTCAGATTTCACCTTCCACAATAAAGTTATTTGTCAAACACAGACGGGGGTGTTTTGATCAAAGTCAAAACTATATGGATTGACGTCAATGTATGTAAAATATGTTCTGACGGATACCTTTTTCTTATTTTGTCTAGGTTTGTTTGTACCATCAACATTTCCCCGTAAAATGTTCTAATTATTTTTATTTTATTTTTTTTTTTTTTTAAGTGCTCCATTGGCTAGAGGACAAGTCTGTTTTTGAATGTTTATGCTAAAAACTTTACGAGGCAATCTGTTCAGAGTAATTTTTACGAAATAGCATACCGGAATGAAGAATTTATTTCCCAGGAGTTTAAAACAAAGTCGCAAATAAGGAGAGGGGGGTCGTGTGAACAGAGGAGCCGGTAGAGGATTACGTGTCAGTCAGAGTCATTGACCTACGAGAAGTTTTAAATAAGTCCGTGTTTAAGGAAAGATTCATTGATCGGAGAGCGCAAGGCGTTGATTTCCATGAGGGGTATACCCTCTTTTTGTCAACAAGGAGTCAGCTGGATTTAGAAGGATATTCCTGAAGAGAATAAAGTAAAGAGCCGACTATTTCTATACTGAGGAGTGACTACCCTCGAAATGTCATCTTAGCTCCAGGGAGATCTGAACCCAAGACACATACGCAGAAAGGAAGAGAAACTGGGTTCCGTTTGGGCTGAGTTTATAAAGCACATTCGCCTTGGGGGTTTAGACTTTTCTTGTCAGTTCACCATCACATCTCCATGCTGTTTCGGCTGTTTCGGCTCCTTTTCTCATCAAAGACTTACCTAAATGTCTTTGTGGGATGATGAACTCTGCCTTGTGTTTGATAAGTGGGTTTACATTCACCGAGACGGCTCTTGTTTGTCAGGATTTCAATCCGAAACTGGCTTCATGCTCTTTGCTGTCGCTTACCCGTGGCCTTTCATTAATGTATCTATGTAGTGGAAATCATAATTGCCGGTTGGTCCATGCTTTCCCCATAGTGCAAGGACACGGCTCTGGTGCCTCCGAGGTCTGAGAAAAGAGATATAATTATGTGGTTGTCGCTTTCATCACGAATCGAATTGGTAACTTAGAGGGATACTGTATCCTCTGCAAATGCTGGCAAAGATGCGGAGGAAGATATATTTACAAATGTCCCATGCATTTAACAAGTGGGTGTTGTCAATAAAATCTCCTAAAAAGTATGGTGCCAGACTGTAAAAACTACCGGGGCAGAATTGATCCGGATTCCGGGCCCAAGAGAGCCTTACCCACTTCCGGGTCAGGCTTATTGGGAAAGTGGTTATAAAATGGATTGTTGTATCCGATTTTGTGTCAGTTTGACCCTTGACCCGGAAGTCTTTAGAGGGTAGTGGTGCTCTAGTTTTAGTGGGGGGGAGGGTTTTGACACATTTTATATAGGCCTATCTTCATTCTATTTATTTATTTTTTCCCCCTCTTCTTTTTCTTGATGACATGATCGTGTAATGTCGATTTCAGGAGATTCCACTTTGAATGATTCCGGTTCCGAAATTACCCAGATCCGAGCGCTGGTGAGGCCTGGGGTCGATTTCACAAAACTCTTCCAAACTTAGGACTAGTCCTAGGCAATGCTAAAAGATAGTACTAGTCTTAAGTAAGGTCCAGTAACTTAAGACTAGTCCTGTCTCTTAGCATTGCTAGCCCTAAATCAGGAAGAGTTTTGTGAAATCGACCCCTGATGACCTATTTATGGGTTAATAAAACCCGGAATCCGTCTCAAAAATAATCCAGAAATCGGTCAAATTGAATCAGAGTCTGAGCTAAAATCATCCTATTTTGTACACTGCTTTCCTGATCGGCCTGAGTCAGGCCCTAGATACCCGGAAACCAGGTAAATTTTGATCCGGAAGTTTTAAAATTGATACTGAACAACTATTACAAACTAGATGAACTTAAATGAACTGCAACTTCCATTTGAAATCGAAAATACGGTCTATGCAATCAATCCTTTCCATCAACAAGTTTCACAAGCTGATCGCTGAGATTCAAGTACAGAGTCAAACTATATTTTATATGTTTTTTTTTAAGAAACTCATTTCCAAAGGTAAATAGCAGTTTGAATTAACAACACGTTGTTTCAACTTGTGTGAATGGACATTTGGAGAGATGGATCATCGTTGTGTATTTCGCGGGAAGACGAACTTAAATCTTGAGACTGGTTTCCTATCAGAAATGGGATCAAGATTTTAAGCAATGATCGCATATAAGCCCTTTCTAGTCACATTATTCCCAAACACAATCGTAATGTTTCCACGCATCTACCTAAGGCCGAAACTTGTATGGAGCCTGAACGTAAATTTTGCCCATCCCCATACATACATGTTGCCTAGCTCTGTACCTAAATGTAGCGTTATCCTGTAGCCCAACCCTGCGCCCAAATATAGCACAACCTGTTATTATAAAGTCCAGCCCTTCATCTAAGTGTAGCTGTAGCCCATATCTGTACTTAGTTAATGTAGCCCAACCCGGAACTTAAATTTAACCCAACCAAGCCTCGCTACCATGGGCGCGGTAAAATCGTACACCACTGGGAACGAGGTTGAACCCAACCCTGCACCTCAATGCAGCCCAACTTGTACATAAATGTAGCCCAATTAGGCCACCTTACACCTTAGTTTTAGTGCAATCCTGTATCTAAATGTAGCCCGGGCTATATTTTCGGCAGGTACACACTTCCGATTGGCGCAAACAAAAAGTATGTTGTGATGACGTCATGTGAATATTGGTCTATAGTTGTAGGGTTGGACTGTTATGTCCTCCAAACCTCGGCTCTGTCATTGACTCTATTGGAAGTAGACATGACGTGTATGGTTCACATCTGCCTAACTTCTTTCGGCTTTTAAAGTCATTTACTTTGTGAAAGCAGGTCACACCGTTTGCTAACAATGAATAAAAAAGGCACATTTCATTTCAACCTAAAATAAAAGCCCACAACACTTTAAGCACGTTTCTTCTTAACTTTCAGTTTCTTAGACAACTTCTTTGAATTATTGATAAATGTCCGATGGTGAGCCCAAGGGAATCCCCAAGTTACTAGCACTACGGAGTGAAGAAAGCCTATAACGGGGAGAGACTGAGGACATTGTTTAAGACGAATGTGTAGTCCCACTTTGCGGGACATGTTCAGAACAGTCTTTCAAGTTACCTATCAAAAATTCACGGCAAACTTAAACACTTCTGAGCCTTCTTCAAGGCTCATCATTTCAATAAATTTCAGACTGGAGAGAGATTCAAGTCCATCTTCTAGAGGCCCGGTGCCATTTCCATTAATTTCACAGCCTTTTCAACGAAATCCCTCGCGAATAATGCTTTCCTCTCCATCGCCCGTCAAAACTGTATATTTCACTTATACATCTCAATTGCAGCAGAAGGAACAAGCTTTTTCCACCCTATGCTCTCAACGGATAAAAAAATCGGGCCTGGAACGGATAAAAATCTCAATCGACTCTGTTTTATCAAGATTGACGGTTTTTTAAGTTTTCAATTATATTGATCGTTTTATGCTGAGAATCGTGCAATCGACCATTAATTAACAATTACACCCGGCCATATCAATTACAATGCTGATTGAGTTTAATTAAAGTTAGACATCGGTGGGTTTGGTAGAAAGTACAGTTTGATAAATCGAACCACTTATGAAATGACTGATGGTAGATTTTGCAATGTCCAGTGGATATTTATGCTCGACAACTTTTAAGTAATACACAGCATTGGTTGAGGAGGAAAAAGAAAAAGGAAGAAAATGTGTTGTATATCAGGTCTAAAACGTGAGGCTATTCAACCCCCCCCCCCCCCAAACACACACACAAGTGTGTAACAGCCTGCAATCGTGGACCCTCCTTTGTTCAACTCTTTGTGATAGCAACCGTGGACC
>JAUELU010097102.1:0-12285 GCA_032357145.1 Evasterias troschelii
TATGATTCATATCAAATTATACTGTTGTTTACTCTTGCAAGTGTGTAAAACCATATTGGTAGTGATTTGCAATCTGTATAAGATTAATATCAAATTATACTGTTGGCTTTCTCGTAGGCTCGCGAGCTACAGTGGTAAAAGTTAGGGTCATGGCTTGGTTAATACTTCAAAAATAAATTAATGACCACAAAAGCTTACTGGTGAGGAGCAATGCAGTTGTTGTTTTTTGAGAAAGGATTCCCTCGAAGTAATATTTGTATCTAGGAAATGTAATCATGCATGAATCGTTTCTCAACGACTTCTTTATAGGGTTGTGGCCCATTCGCAAATACTGCGGCCTGAGATGCGGTTGGTATTAACTGTGTCAAATCGCTAGACGTGGATTGAATCGACATTCTTATGAAAATAACGGGACAGTTTTTTGCTGTTTTCTCAGCAAGCAAACACTGTATTCAGCTGAAACATTCACATGTGGCTTTTATTGTATACTTTATAATTTTGCCTATGAAAATCAGCATCACATTGACAAAAAGCAGTTCCATGATCTTTAATTTTACTTATGAGGTTTTATTGGTTTCATTACAAGAAACATATCATAACAATAACAATAAAGTGGCGTTCATACAGCTGATACAATTGTTTGTACAAGTAGCGTAAACAAAAAAACAAAGCACTCAGCCAACCTCCCTCCCTCCTAAGCCCCTGTCTCGGGAGACATTAAGATGGAAGCGAAAATCTGCGCTTGATTAAAACAATTACATGAATAAGTACCATATGATCATGCACGTAAAGGCAAGCCGTGCCAAGAAATCACGATCGCAAATTGCATTTTTATTTATTTAAATTTTGTTTTTCAAATACGATGAACGATGAAAACAAAATAAAGTATCTGGCTTCGAGAGCTGCTCTTAGATACAATCTTGATGTCGCTAGGGAACCGAGTCTCATCGTTGAGTGGAAAATGACGATTCGGTTGCATAATCTTGAAGGATTTCCCATGAGTTTGATTGAGAAGTTTAGAGATGGGAAATGTTAAATCAACTGCTTTTGACCCCTCCAATATTTCAGCCCGTCAAAACCCCCTAGGGGGCACTTGTGCATAACCGCTCGTTCTCATGAGGTGTTTATATTTTTATTTATATTTATTATTAACTATTTTTTAGTATTGTTTTTTTCTTGGGCAAGCATATTACATAGACAAAGTGTGGACATGAGAACAAAATACGTCCCAACAATAAGGACCCAAACATTAAGTGGACTTCACAAACGTCCACACAGTGTACAATAACAAATAAAATGTTTTAAAATCCGCTTCCTTTTGGTGACCGAAGACATGAGAATTAGAGAGGGATGTCCCACAAGAAAATTGCGGTAATGAAATTGATAACGAGAAGTCCACTCGATCAACTTAGTAAAAGTACTAGTCCCGGCCGATTTTCTACCTCCCAGGTAGCAGTTCTTTTCAGAACTAAGAAGTCTCCGGAACTCCGAAAAATCTACGACACGGCATTAGAATAATAGCAAGACAAGAGTTCTGAAGAACAATCTAAACAGTAAAGTGATACCGCAAACATTATATACATTTGGTACCTTACCATGCAATGATTCAAAACTACAACCACCGTTATTTAGACTTTAATATTTCAGAATTTAATCTGTAGATGGACAATTTACCACTGTAACGAACACACGTGATAGGTTTTAGGGTCGTACAGTATTATACCATTCCTTCTTTGGAGAGTTATTATAAAACCCTGCAGTGAAGGCTGTTTGTCAGCAAGTTACACTCACAGAGAGATCTATGACAATATCCCTCCCAGATAAATAGTATTAGGAGCATGGCCAGATCCATGCTCCCCACAAAATGGAGAGAAATACGGAGCGAAATACTCTCTCGTGCTAAAAGCTACCAAAGGAAAAAGAGAGTGGGTCTACAGGTCGCGACCCCAAAGTAAACTTATTACAACATAAACACTGAGGGTGCACTTGGGCTCCCTACATTAATATTTACATTGTCTTAACCACATAGTACACACTGGTCAGCTCGTACGCCATAAGATCCTAAGCTGGACCATTCCAAAATGTCCTTTAAGGAGGTGTGTTAATCAAGATGGGACAGTGATTTGGTTAGAAGGATCGGGACAAAACTCTGCCAGCTTCCTTTGTTTACAAAATCGGTGGCAATTGTCAATGGAACTAAATAATAAAACAAAACAGGTCCCCCACTGCATGGTTTTAAATGCTCTATTGGTTTGACAGTCTACCTGTACTGTCAAGTGACTTGGTTGCCCATCACTTCAAAAATGGCTGTTCGCATTCTAGGCCAGTGCGTGACGATTTATGGCAAAAAACAACTCTGTAAACACACAGCCCAGTATCTAAAGACCTACATAATCTTCAGCCGCCTTGTTGATTTTTGGTGCATATCGCTGCCTATGAATTAAATAGCCGGACCTGTATTTATGCAGGCTTTATCATTGTTATTATTACATCAAACTAATGGGCAAAGAGGATATGACCTCTGGACTTGTGGAACCCACGCAGTAACAAGATTCGCATGCAAGAATTCTAACTTATGAAAGACAATTTCGACGAGTATCTCGGTCAAGGTATAGAATTAAAACCTCTATCGTTCGTGGACAACGAAAACTAGCTTGAGCACTTGGGGGTAATTAGACCACTCGTCTTCAAATAGCAACGGGTCCATTAGGGGATCGGAGAAGAGGAAGCAACTGTGACGGGTGAAAAAAACTATTATCGAAAGTTCAAAACCCAGCACTCCAGTTTATACTGGAGTGCATTTTTGGTCATGCGATTTCAACAATATAAATAAGAAATATATAAGTATGTTGTTGTGGAAATATTGTGTAGTTGCTCGTTTTTAAAGTAAGAAATATATAAGTATGTTGTTGTGGAAATATTGTGTAGTTGCTCGTTTTTAAAGTAAGAAATATATAAGTATGTTGTTGTAGAAATATTGTGTAGTTGCTCGTTTTTAAAGTAAGAAATATATAAGTATGTTGTTGTGGAAATATTGTGTAGTTGCTTGTTTTTAAAGTAAGAAATATATAAGTATGTTGTTGTGGAAATATTGTGTAGTTGCTCGTTTTTAAAGTAAGAAATATATAAGTATGTTGTTGTGGAAATATTGTGTAGTTGCTTGTTTTTAAAGTAAGAAATATATAAGTATGTTGTTGTGGAAATATTGTGTAGTTGCTCGTTTTTAAAGTAAGAAATATATAAGTATGTTGTTGTGGAAATATTGTAAAGTGAACTTATTAGGTATTCACAGATTTATAACAACGAAGATGATTATGTCCTTAATTTGAATTTGCCACCCCGTTGTCTGTATGATACAACATTATGGCTACTTTCCTTTCTATGGGTTAACACTTTTAGCCTTTGTTGTTGTTCGTTGTATTTTTTTATATCTATCTAACTCAAAAAGATGCACAATCCCAACTTTTTGACTTTAAGTTTGAAACCCCAACATTGTCATCCATCTATAACTTTCACAAAACTTCACTGCAAGTCAAGGTATTTCACAAACACGATTTCAAAAAGTATTTAGTGTCTCACGCACGTGAACTTCCCCATCCTCCTTGAGCGGCTTACAATATCTAAACTACTTTGAAAACGAGGTATTTTCGATGGTTACAATTTGCTAGCAATGCAAGCAATACTATTGTGTAGATTTAATTTCGCTGTCTGCCCTTCCTGCAGGAAAATCGCATTATGTTAGTCAGGGATGAGAGAAATTGCTCCTCCAAAAAGCCTGAAACTGGGATCCAGATCTTATGAGGCAAAATGAAGTGATGGCATTCCCACCTTTTGATTTAACTCCCGGAGTTTAAGATTTCAATGAGATTTTGGGAACAGTATCCTCAGCACTGGAGAAGTAAATCAAAGAGCATGACTTATTTCATTTGGAGAGAAATACAGCATTCTTGGTTACCAGGTAGACTTTAAAATGTTTGAATCCAGAATTAAAAAAAACTGACAAATCTTACGGGTACAACTACATTAATTGTGCATTGAATGGTTGCTATCTGTCCCTTTTGCCGGTTTAAATATTTTTAACGATCACACAAACATGCTATGACGTAGTTTGTTCACTGAACTTTGCAACATTAACAACCAGGGCTACAACGAGTGTCCTCTGTGTATTCCTACCGACTTTTTGTACTTAAGCAGCTTCTTGAAATTGGGCCCAGGTGATAAAACGTATAATTCTGTAAATCATGAAATAAATTGAATTAAGTGAAACAATGTTATTCCAAGGTGATTGTTTCGATGACTATTATGTGCGTGTGTTAACTGTGGGCTCTGTAGGCAGATCAGCTGCAATCCGTAACGCCGTTCTCCAATTATGTCAACTGGATTTGTACTTAACAAATTCAGCGACGGTGAAATTGAGCCAGGTCGAAGTTATCGTGCACGCAGAAGAAGAAAGTCTTTGCCCTTATCGATGCGGATGCTGGAAAACGGGCAGAGCGGGAATTCAAACTAGCATTTAAACTGGAAAACAGCTTCATGCAAAAACAAAGCACTAACATTAAATCTCGAAAAACGGATTTAAGCTGTGATATTACGTCTGGAAGTACAATGCAATGACACAAAGTCTCGAAAACAGCTTTAAACTATGACATCACGTCTGGAAAAACAACGCAATGACATGAAGTCTCGAAAAACAGCTTTAAGCTATGACATCACGTCTGGAAAAACAATGCAATGACAATAGGTCTCGAAAAACAGCTTTAAACTATGACATCACGTCTGGAAAAACAATGCAATGACACTAAGTCTCGAAAAACAGCTTTAAGCTATGACGTCACGTCTGGAAAAACAATGCAATGACATGAAGTCTCAAAAAACAGCTTTGACAAGTACAGGGGGTGGCTATAATACAAATTCAAAAGAACAACATACCCCTTGCAGTTTATTACATAATGAACCACGTCAAATTCAAGATACAAGACAACACAGGGAAATTATTGGTCATACGCATTTTGTCAATCTTCATTGAAAAGGTACAGAGGCAATTTATTAGACTTGATTTACAAATGCTTTTTATCGAATTTGCCTCCAGTCAGTTTCCCCCGTGGTTACGTGCAACCAAATGCGCTTAATTCAACAGCAGCAAGGGACCTATTCGGTTGCAATGCCCCTGTGGTGGTACGCTGCCAGCACAACCTGACAATAATTTTGCTGTTCTGCCTTTTTCTCAACGATTTGTAATATCTAAATGTGTTGTTAACATGTCCAGATAGGCCTTTTGCTTTGGTTAATTAAAGATTCTTCGTCTGCTTTATTTGATTAAGATTTATATAATTTGGTTTCATCTATCCACTGACATTTATTAAAACCGATTTTGTACACAGAGGATGCTGGCAGAGTTTTGTCCTGCCCCCTTCTACCAAATCACTGACCCCTGTTGATTGACACCCCTCTAGGACGTGTGGCGTGGTAGCGTATCATGGCATTGTGAGCTGACCATGCGTGTATGGTGTGGTTAAGAAAAATTGGAGTATTAAACGTCCCTCTTTGCCAGGGTTTAACCACTCTCATCAATTATAGCAATTTCCCCGTCGTGACTGAGGTGCGGAGATACCAGGTTTAATAATACTCTCTATGAGCTGTGGTGGTTCTGATAAGAACTTGTGGTAAAGGAGCCAGGGGTTCTGAAAAGAACCAGTGGTTAAGAGAAGAGCCAGTGGTTTTGAGAAGAGCCGGTGGTTATGAGAAGAGCCAGTGGTTCTGAGAAGAGCCAGTGGTTCTGAGAAGAGCCAGTAGTTCTGAGAAGAGCCAGTAGTTCTAAGAAGAACTAGTGGTTCTGAGAAGAGCCAGTGGTTCTTAGAAGAGCCAGTAGTTCTGATAAGAACTAGTGGTTCTGAGAAGAGCCATTGGTTCTGAGAAGAGCCAGTAGTTCTGAGAAAAGCCAGTGGTTCTGAAAAGAGCCAATGGTTATGAGAAGAACCAGTGGTTCTGAGAAGAACCAGTGGTTCTAAGAAAAGCCATCGGTTCTGAAAAGAGCCAATGGCTATGAGAAGAACAAGTGGTTCTGAGAAAAGCCAATGGTTATGAGAAGAATTCTGCGAAGAGCCAGTGGTTATGAGAAAAGCTAGTGGTTCTGAGAAGAGCCAATGGTTCTGAGAAGAGCCAATGGTTCTGAGAAGAACCAGTGGTTCTGAGAAGAAGGCAGACGCCTCTAACTTGTTAAGCGACCACAAAAGCATAAACAAACAAAAGACGAAGAAGACACAAAAACACGAAAGGGCAGAATTAAAAAGATGGGTTCTATACATTAAAGGGGTTAGATTCCATTCGCTACGTAAATGAAAGATAGTGCGCTTTTAACTTAGGGGCTGCTACAGAAAATACCCCATCGCCATATAAAAACTATACGTAGTTGGCCTAATTTTTACAAATCAAGCTGTCGCATATTGTACCCTTTTGCCTCAATATGCTATAGAATCTAATTTCAAAAACATAAATGGTACACACAATCACCAGGAATCGTTTAATTAATTTAATTTTAAAAGGGGTATTTCAATACACCTAGTACCAGTATAATAAGATATCAGTTCCACGACCTTGTGCAGGCACAAAGTGTGCACCTTGGGTCTCTTGCAGAAGAAAAGAACGTCATACAGTTGAAAATGTGGAATAAAAACATGAGATTACACCAGAAGCTTTTCTATAATTCATCGATGAAAAACTTCTAGTAAAAAGTTGTGACCAGCAAATCAAGTAGCAATAAGTATTGATCAAGTAGCAATAAGTATTATTCAAGTAGCAATAAGTATTGATCAAGTAGCAAACCACAAGGGAAACTAAACAAGTTCAACCCACAATTATCAGCAAATTATTTGTAAGTGTCCAATATAACAAAACAGCGCGGCTAAAACCGTGGTATAATGATGTATTCAAATTACACGATATTTGTAAGCCAAATTTACGAAACAGTTCCACTCCTATATATACAGACTACTGCATATATATCTCTGCATATGCTAAGATAACAACGGTCAGCAACACCCCCAGTTTTTTAATGAAAGAGCAACAACATTTGAAACTACTGTTTTTGCATTCTTGCAACTGTACGACTGAAAATGAGAACCCATGCATTTTTTTCTATTTACGTTTTCTCCGATAATGAAATTCTGAGTAGAAAAGACAAAATAAAGGGAAATGGGCTTATGTAAAAAGCAATTTCGCAAAATAAAAAATCAACGTATGCCTAACGCACAACATCCATGTATATGTCTCATTAATAACGAATTGTTATTACTCGTCTTCTTTCTTTTTATTCTTCTCTATTTTGAGCTGAATGCAAACAACAAGGGGAAATGACTACACTAAAAGGCAAACGCCAATCAATTGAATGGTGCCCATTTTGATAAAATGGTTCTCTTTCTTCTCTAGTCTGTGCACCGACCGTAGCTTATGGAAATTCAGGGTAGTTTGGAAGACACAGTAAATGAACAGAATCGTGGTTCATATCTCTGGGATTATTATTTACTTCGTGCACAATTTCCGTCCTTTTCGTTTAATAGCTGAATAACAGTTTACTTCAAATTCAGAAGTAATAACTCTCAAGATGTTTCGTTCTTCTTCTTAATATTATATTATTGTTTGTTTATGAGTGATCGCCTTATAACATCACAAGGTCGGACGGCCGCTTTCATAGTGAGAGCTACACTAAACTGATTTGGGCTTTCGAACCAAATCAACTTTCACAGGGGCCCTCTTTACAGTCCGTAAGGATGTAGGCATAGGTATCATCCACTATAGGAGCATGGCTAGTAAAGAAGAACGCACTACCTTCTCGACTTTTTACGAAGCATTTATGGTTAAGTGACTTGCTCAAGGGCACAACAGTCATGACCGGGTGTTGAACCCGCACTCTGCTGCTGACAACACCAGAGCTTGGGTCTAGTGCACCCGACCTCGTCCCCAGGGTGTGTCGAGCAGTACGAGGTTGACCGCTCTCTCACCCTGGTATTGGATCATTTGCATATCCAAAATGTTTGGATACGTATGCAAATTACAATAGTCTGGCTGCTTTTCGAAATTCATATCTTTGCCATAGTCTCGTGGTTCGGTACCAAATTTAATAGCCTGTTTGTACATTGGTTGCCGGTCGGCTGTTTAATAAAGTCGTCGTCCAATCAGGGTCCAAGTAAGGAGTTTTCCTCCCAGGGTTTACTATTGTAAACATGGTGAAAATAAAGTAAACCATGGGGACGAGGTTGTAGTGAACTAGACCGCTCGGCAAAGACACGCCACAATAACAATACTTGGTTCACGGTAACAGCTAATTTGATGCTGACTTTTTCATAAGGTGGATATGAAACGAACACAATGCTTGTGAAGGTTTTATCTTGACGTCAAATATTAACATTTATGTTATTTCTTTCGGTGTCTTCATGAAGGAAGGAAACTGTTTTTTAGTTGATTCATTAAATGAGCGCATGGAACAAAGGACACCACATCGAAATTAAGTGGGTTGCTGTCGGCATGAACAACATAATTATTTCATAATTATTATTAACAAATCAACTGTGAAGGGAGGAAATTTAAAAATATGAACTATGAAGTTGATTAACGCTTGTAATTAAATTGACCACGATGTCGTTATTGTTTTCCTTCTAAAATTGTTTCACGAACGTTTTTTCTATTTTTCCCCCCGCATGTTGCAGCGAATCACTTTGAGAGGCCGGGATCGGATCAGTGATCAAACGGTTATGAGCTACATTTTTTTCTTTCCACTAATTAGCGCCTTGCATCCTTTGGTAATATGGCGCTATATAATTCCAGTTTTTATTAATTATCCCGACAAAAAATACACAACAAACAGCAGGAAAAAAGCAGCACCAACAACACAAACTGTAGTATAAAACTGACACATCGTAACCAAAACTTTGGTTCAACAAAATGGCAGACCATGTTAGTTCACGAAGTAAAAGGGAAAACCACACAATTCCGAGGGATATTTGTGTAAATCTTTTAATTCTACTTTTAAAAGATCTTTCCAACCATATTCATTTTAAAAACAAATGCCTTTTTAGCCCAAAGCGCCCAATAGGAAGGCAATGTGTCGATCCTCCATTAATACTGACTTAGCTGTGCCGGATGATGTAAAGAAGAATACAACAAAAAGGAAAAGCAAGAAAACTTCGTAAGGTGAAGATGCGGCCAGTTTAGGTAAAGGTTCTCCCTGCGGCCATCAAGCTGAAGAAAATGGATAGTTGAGAAGCACACAGTGGTTTGACCTGCTGCAGAATGTGCGAGAATCTGCGAGATCTATTGCTACGGGATGGTTGCCCGACTCGAAAAGTTACCTCTGAAAAGGAAAAACGTAAACTTTCTTCTGCGACCTGTTATCTTGCTAAAAGAAGCAGATATTATACAATGTATACAAAAGCAAGCGTTACTTGTTTGATTGTGCTATAGTCATACTAAGGCTAAAAAGCAAATTCGATTTATAATTCGTATAACAACACATAATTTAATGGTGTCCAAGAAAGTGTGTACATCTAACACTTCGTTCGGACAACTACGCATGACACAAAACTGTTTCAAATCACAATATCATTTACAGCTACCCGCAATTTTGTGGGTCGAGTAACTGCGCCATACACGGCCTTGCTGCTCCGCCGTCTTGCGTACCGAGAGTGATTTTGAAAACGTCTGCTTTCTTCACGAGGCTTACGATGAGCCCGAGGCCTAATCCGGGGATTTGGTTTGAAACAAAAATATAAAAAAATGGCGGCAAAAGCGATCCCTGTCGCTGTTGTGGCCAATCAAGCACTCCGTGAATGACGTCACGACATAAAAAAATAAAGTAAACGGCATCCAGAAACAATTTATCGCCGATTGGACAATGGTTAATTCACTTTGTACAAATCATTTAAACCTCACGCCAAAACCCTTTTTTACACATTGACTAATATGTCTGACACAAACATGTATTTATTTTTCTAATCACTATTTATTTGTTTATTGTTCATTTACATATTTATGTTTTAGAACCGTATACATAGTTATAAAAGCCATAACACATTGCGTTAATCGCAAATTCCATATTTTACTTCTATTGTTCCTAGCAGGCCGTCATGCAAGAAAAGACCTCGCTGACAACCACGCTCTCTGGCTCTGTTCTTCGGCTTGTAAAATGAAAACTCCGGAATGCCTTTTATTCATTATTTTGGCGGACATAACAAATGTGAAGTCTAAATTGTGTGACAAACCTGTTGGCAAAAATGATTTGGCAATTATTGATTTTTTAAATAACTGTTATTGTTGAATGAAAAACAATCAGGATACGAGTGGAGGATGCAACTCAAACTATCGTACTTTCCCCCGAACCCATTCAGTCTATCAACGTCTCAGCTCCAATAATCTTATTCACAGATGGCATACGAGGGCGCTGCATATGAAACATTCGCAATAGAACAGGTGTTTGTTTAAGAAGCTGAACAACTCCGGGCACCTGTTGCTTCAAAATGCCGAGGCTTAACCAGGTCAAGGGTCAAGGGTGAGACAACTAAATTCGGACAAGGGCGACACAATAGCACCTTTAAAATTATAAAAATTTGTAATTAATACCGACGCTTCCTCGTCTGCTAGGGAAAACGTTATCTAATGACCTGGCCTTAATACGAATCAAGACTCTAGTAGTCTAGACATCACTACTGAGACGATATAATACAAAACAAATAAAAAAATAAAGAGTTGGAATGACAATTATGAAGATGTTAAATTTCCAAGTACAAACACGGGTTCACTGTGTCCGTAAACTGTCCTAAAAACCATATGGTGAACAATTAAACATTCTTGAAGACGATCGGGCATGCACGTCGAAACGTCGAGTGCTATATAGTATAAGCAGCTCTTTTCACAGCCGTCTCAACTCAAAAGATTTTACCATCTTACCGCAGCTACAAATACATTTAATGATTTAACATGTATCTATAAATCAACTTTAAAGCTTCTTACCAGCGAAAAAGGGTAAATATAGGGTCAAAGTAAAAATAAATCAAGATCAGCAAATATATATCCTACATTATGGTTGTCTTTGTAGCAGACGTTACATCAAAGACTGGAACCATACAAATACATGAAGACTCAAAATGACATCTTTTATTTCATGATTAATGCTTACTGTAGGCCTAAATAATTCGTTCAGGGCCAATGATATTTCAATTACTTCACATGTACAAAATCCCTCACTGTAATCACAAAATCCAACAACAATCTAAACCATTTCCACTATCGTTACCCGTTTATGTTCCTTGATGCAGAGAAACAATTATGGTTAGGAGTCTGCTTTTAAGATACCACAGGACCATAACCATTAATTGGTAGGGATCACTCAGCCCCCCGATACCTCCGCCCCACACTTTGCGGCCATTGTATTTTTAATCTGAACAAATAAAACATAATATTCTATAGCGTTACCGACAACTCCACCCAAATCCCTCTATTTAAGAACCTGCTATAATCAATATAAAATCTACTACAATTAATAACTGTACAATATCATCAAGTACGGGATGATTAAATAACTAATTTGCATATATCAAAAATAATAAAATAAGTTTTAACATGTGGTTCTGACAATACCTTTCTGATTGATTCTTGAATGATTGATTCCTTGAAGCCAAACAACAACCGTAGATGAAAATAAAAATCACAAGGCACAATTTCAATTGAATATCACAACTTTTTGACTCGATTAAGAGGGCAGTAAAACATGTTTGATCCTTCAAATAAAAAATGCCTCCGGCGTCCAATAACTGGATTTGTGAATTGTACCTTTTTTGTTCAAGTTTTCCTTCGGTATTTATTTCTTGAAGAGTCCCTTTTGCACGTTTGTACTCTCGTCGTCTTCTTGGGGTTGGAACTGCGCCAGAGTTGCTGCATATGTGTACACCCGTGCATCTACATAATCACCAGCATTACTGTATTCTGAAATTAATGTATGATTACAAAGAATAATTATAACAAAGATCATCAAAACAAAGTCGTATTCTGATTTCCCATCAAAGTATGACACAGAATTGGTTTTTGTAATAGTACATTTCACCTAGACCCCGTAGCTTTCATCGGTCGGGCGATTCAACCAACCTGTATGTGTACATTAAAGGCACTGTACACGTTTTGTAATTGTCAAAGACCAGTATTCTCACCTAGTGTATCCCAGCATATGCATAAAATAACAAGCCTGTGAAAATTTGGGCTCAATTGGTCATTGAAGTTGCAAGAAAATGATGAAAGAAA
>JAUELU010097171.1:0-12269 GCA_032357145.1 Evasterias troschelii
TTGTTGTTGTTGTTGTTGTTGTTGTTGTTGTTGTTGTTGTTGTTGTTGTTGTTGTTGTTGTTGTTGTTGTTGTTGTAGGGTAAAATAAACACCGTGTTGGTGTTGTCACATAGTAAGATAACGAGAGATCAACACCTAAGTTTTTGCAGTTTACGAACGAAAAACCCCTGAATAAATTTGAAACTGTTTTGGTGCTGTCTTCTCTAATGTGACCAGCGGTTCTTTGTATGGCGTGTTTAATTAATAAAACACTATACAGAATGGGAATTTATTTTCTCCTCAGAAAAGGGACTCTTCGTTGT
Organism: Evasterias troschelii; assembly: GCA_032357145.1. NCBI lineage: Eukaryota > Metazoa > Echinodermata > Asteroidea > Forcipulatida > Asteriidae > Evasterias > Evasterias troschelii. The sequence continues at coordinate 303 of JAUELU010097171.1, forward strand.
TGGCTGCTGCTATTGCTGTAACTGTACAGTTCTCGTCTCCGTTGAATGATCCGGTTGCAAGTCATGGCAGTGTTCCGTTCAGTCATCTTCTTCATGGCCCTCTTGACAATTGTGACTTGTTGCCCCGTCGAGACACCCGAGCCCCGTCCGTAAGTCTTATTAACTTCACTCAACTAATCAACATGTAAAAGATCAAATTGAACGAAATCACTGAAACAAATTCGACCCTGTATGATTGTTTATTATGCACTTAGTTGTTATATTTGGTCGTAAGTTTGAAGTTTCAAGCTCTGCAATTTTGCTGTTTATAGCCGTTGACGGCGCCCTCGCATGTTCGGAACCAAAACGTCGTTCTGCGGACACAGGTGAAGATTGTTTATCTTCGTCCCATGCATTCACTGGTTGTTATCTTTGGATCGTTTCATACTTCTACAAGGTTTTAGATTTCAATAACGAGTGACGTTATCTGCTGAAAAAATATACTGATTAACAACTCTCGAAAGGGTTGATTATAGTTTTCAAAAGGGTCCGTCCATGGCTTATATGATGAAAGGATCACCAACAAAGTTAGTTTACAAAAACTTAACTTATAGACCTTAATCATGGTGCGTCCATCTTAGTTCTCTCCCATTCAATTCAATGTAACCAAACTGAGGCTGGAAGAAGAAATAGTCTGGTTCCTTTTTGTACAATAAATAGTAGCATTGATTACTGTTATTGGATACGAGGAATAAGACCAAGATGGTGACAGCATGATAACGGTGTAGTGTTTAGTTGTTCATAGCTCAAGGGTTGTTCCTACGGATCCCCGAAGGAAACATTGGTAGGAACAAATACTGAATACAAAAATAATTCAATTTGACTTGAAAACAAAAAATTAAGCGCTAGAAATAATATTTTTCTCACCATCAAATCATGTTGGTAAAAAACATTTCGAGCCTTCAAAATCGTTTCGAAATCATTTATTTTGTTCGATTGAAGTAAAATATTGCGAGAGCTAAAAACAAATTATTGCAAAAGCTTGATTATTGCGAAATCAAGTCGTGGTCTCACAGTCATTTCGAACGCTCAACATGAATTCGAGTAACTTATTGCAAAAGCTCAAAGAAATGATTACGAAATCGATACAAGTTGTCGAAATAATTTTGAACGCTCCAAGTAAAATATCAAGAGAGCTAAAAATTAATTGTTTCCAGAGCTCGACATAAATTGTTGATAAAGCTTGAAATAAATTATTGCGAAATCATTTCGTGCTCTCAAAATCATTTTGATCGAAACCATTTCGAACGCTCAAAATAATTTATTTTGAGTGAACAAATCAATTCCGTGAGCACTCAAATAACTCAATATTATAATTGTTTTTATTCATCATGTCCCTTCAGTGGCATTTTATAGCCTCAATGCCATTATTGACTATTTTATGGTTTCCTATAGTTAAAGCGTTGTTTGCTGTTCATCAAAATGCATCATGATCTACTCATTAAGAAAAAAATACTAACCCTATCCATAAAACTACTATTTGATCTAAATAATTCACTGCAGTTACATAAATTCAGTCATAAAAATTACAAGGGTCAGATTTGATGACTGTATAATAATTTTGGGCGCAATCGAGGAAACGAAATAATATTTTGGGGTAACGAAAATATATTTCGAGGGAACAAAATAATTTCAGTATTTGATTTGCCTTTTCAATTTTGTTTTTACCTGTCCCTTTAGGGGTTCCGTTATGACGTCACAGTTTTGTTTTGATTCCTAGGCGTAAAACTCAGCGTTTCTGCCAATCTTAACACTGATCAAGATGAGTTTTTTCTTTACATTATTCAATTTTTTGTCTATTGCGGTCCACTCAAGTGTAACCACTGCAAACTCGTTTACTTTTTTAAACAACTAAACAAAAATGTCGTTCAAGTTGACCTTTAAACTAAACGTCTTTCAACCGTTTTTGCAAAGTAGTTGCAGCAAAGCGTTTATTCATGTAAAAATGAATTTAACTTATGAGCAAGATGAACGTATTTTTTGTAAAGTTAAACACGGATCAAGGGTCGCTTCGTTGAAAAAAGACAGTATGAAATACACTTCAGAGAGCTTCTGAAGATGCATGCTAACAACATATACTAGCAGGTTACCACACCTTGCTACTCTCGCTGGAAAACCCTAAATTTTGTCCATTAAATCGTTCAAAAATCTCCTTTCTGCAGCTGCTGCCCCAGCCGATGGACAAATGATTTAGTGACAGAGCCCGAACTCTACAGAAACAAGGGAACAGGTCCATCGAGTCATGAATCGTCCGTGGTGTGCTACAAGAACTATGACTGCTTGGTGTGTAAGAGTGAAAGGTATATATCAAAACAATTATTCACGTGTATCACTGACTTAGTTAATACTTTTAGGTGTCCGTGCAATGTGCACGAACACCTCTTGTTTTTGTTCTGTTGTATGGATATGTGTTCGTGCAATTTGTGCACAAACACATGTTGAATTTGTTTAGGTTGTTGTCTTCTTCTCCATCTGCTTCTTCCCTACGGCTATTCTTGACAAAATAACTCAAGATTGAAACTTAATTCAACCTTGAAACTCATTAGACAATATTAAACCTCAATTTGAAGACGGCACATTTTTCATGACGCCATTTGCCATTCGCTTTATCTTTTGAAAGCTATAGTGATGTTCATAATTGGGCATCTGATAGATCAAGACTGGGGCAACATTTGAAAAGTGAACCCCAAAATCGTTTGACCTTTTTTTCCCGGGGCGTTACCCTAGGTCAAAGTTTGCCTTCGTTGTTTTCCCTCAAAAAAAAATCAACTTTCGGGCCTAACTGCGGATTAACTCAAGATTGAGATTGCATTGAACAATGAAACTCATCAACTCAGTGACTAGACGACGCAAAGTTGATGATGTCATGGTGACGTCAACAGGTATCGAATAAAAACCAAATTAAAGTTTAGTATTTGTGAAAAATCATAACTCATGAACCATACGTTAATCTACACATAATCAGATAGGTCGTTACAAATTTAACAAACGCTACACGAAACATGAACTCGTTTGACCTTGAAATTTGGTCCATATCGGAAGTTGCAAATTACCAAATTATCCCATCTTGTTTATATCTTTAAAACCACTTACCAAATCATAATTTTTGTTTCAGGTTGTAAAATGTTGAGCCTGCTCAAACTTTTGCACAGGAATGACAATATTTATACCTTAACATACGTTGTTTAGTTCACACCCTGTAACGTATGTACAATGCACGTTTAGTTATAGATGGCATAGCTACATGTAGGGTTACATTTCGCATCGGTGATACAACGTATATTTTACAGTTACAACTCCTGAACCACACATTGGATTTTCACAAACCATACATCACCTGAAAGGTCTTAAAAAACTAATCACGCGCTACACCATGAACATCTATGTGACCTCGTGTGATCTTGAATTCCGGTCCGTGTCGTAGTTTGAAATTTAATGTTTCATAAATCATAACTTCTGAACCACACATTTAATTTTTACATTCTTTACATCATTGACAAAGTATGTCAGAACTTGAGAAACGATACACAGAATGTGACTCAAATTGACCTTGACTTCCCGTTCAAACAAGAAGATGAATTTTAATATTTGAAAAAAATCATACTTCCTGAACCGCACTTTGAATTGTTTTCAATCTTAAACCCAATAGAAAGGACTTCAAAAAATCAACGAGCCCGTACAACAATATGAACCACATTTGACATTGACTTCCGGTTCATATCGAAAGTTGATGTTTATTGTTTAAAAAAATTATAACTCCGAACCAGACATTGGATTGATAAGGTAAAATGTCGTCACTAATTCATTTAATCACTCACCACGAACACCTTGTTTTTGTAATTAACAAAAACTGAATCTGTGGTTGTTGTTGTTTTGTTTTGGGGTATTTTTTTGTTATTTTTTTTGTGGAGGAGGACTACCTTACAAGCTCGATGGTAGTTATACTTTCTGATGGACCAAACACCTGCCTGACACTTAGACTGAAAAAGATTGAGTTGTGATAAAAAATGTGCGAAAAATTTAAGCCTATAATCGAGGAGCATTACGATGGATTGGATGATGAAATTCATATTGATGATATCTTTTCACCGTTGGGCTATTTATTTCTTGTCCATCAGTATGGTAGAATCATGCTGCACCGATATTGATGCTGACCTACCACATAATGAGTATCTCATCACCTTAGCAAGCTTTGATGGCTTCAATCTTTCCCCATTGGCACCAGACGGCACCAGTTATTTATCACCCGATCAACCAGACGCCAACGGACAGTAAGTACAATTCACAATACATTACATCACCGAAATCACCCGATCAACCAGACGCCAACGGACAGTTAGTACAATTCACAATACATTACATCACCGAAAGTTTGCCCCCGAAAGGGGTTGGTTTAAAGAAGACGAATGGCGATCAAGCAATCACATAGTCTTGGCCCAAGACGTCAGTGATCGATAGTGGATAGTGTAACGAGCCTCGAAGTGTGACGTCAGATGTTCGGGCTAATCACTGAGTAGCCCGAGCATCTGATGTCATACTTCGAGGCTCGTGTTTTACGCCAGAGACTGGCTTCGAGAAAACCTGACAAACGCACCTTTGACCTCGCATCCCATGCCACGAGCCTCGAAGTGTGACGTCATATGTTCAAGCTACCCTCCAGCGCAGTGTCTGTCCAATAGAAGCGCCGGATTACTAGACCAGGGCCTGTCCTTATCCATGTGAATAAGGACAGCGGACCAGTCTAATCACCGAGAGCTAGTCAAGTTGGGTAATTCAAGCCACAAGAGGGCGCCCTGTAACGCTTTGTAACAGAGCGCATTACACTATCCACTATCGATCACTGTTTTGGGCCAAGACTAGCAATCACAGTGCACGCAGACATTTGAAATGATTCTTCTCCACGAAAATTACTTTGGAGCCTTGTAGGCCTATGTTATTCGCACCCACACGCATAATCAATACTCAATATTATTGCAGAAACATAGCTTTATTTTTCAAAGGGTAACTTCATCTTACTAAATACAACAGACGTTAAGTTTGTTCCACTTACCTCATTATCTGTGTGTATACAGTTCTGGTTTGAACTTAGCATTAGCAAATTTCACCCTTGATACACTGTGTCTTGAAATACTTGATGATGTCACAGGCGTCGTATCATCTACGGTAGTCGCAGCCTCATCAACAACTCCAGCGTTCCCTTCGGTGCCAGGCTTTGTAGCTCCCACAATGTGCTATTTGCTGAAAGCCCGTTCTGCATTCGGCATTTATGCATTCATCTCCATGACGAATAGTTGCTTCTTAAAGCTTGTTACACGTTAAACAATTAAGTCCAAACGCGCTGACAAAAGAGGCTTAATGACACAGTCATTGTTCAGCTAATAATTAACTGTTTGTTTCCGGTCCTGGTCCAGAGAGTTAGTAGCTCGTGTAACAACCACAACAAATATGACAGGGCCTAACAATAACACGAACGCATTACAACTTCGAAATATATTCATAAACTTTAACTTTGATTTAATCTTGAACTGAGCCAAATTACTAATCCCAGTTTTGCCAGTGATATCAAATTTCAACTAGGGCAAGAGACTAACCAGCAAGAATAAATTGATTTTTGGTTCTAATGCTAGTATCAACCTTTACAAAAAGAGCTTGAATCTTCTAACAGTCATGTGTGGAAAAAATGCACTTACTATCATCAATGCAAATACCATGCAGTTCTATACATTATATGACCCATAATGCTTACAAGAAAAAAGTGCGACTAATTTTACAACAAAAACCCTCTGAATATTCTTATGTCCCGGTAGCTCTAAACGTCAAGGATCCACACTAAAGAGAAATCTACTATTATGCACTATTTACTCGCCAACTGTTGCATTCCTCGGGAGTGATTTTTATCCTTTTTGTAACCCTCAACTTAATTTGTTTTAGTCGGAGAAGTTTTCCAGTCTCAAAATACAATGGCTCACCAAATGAGGGCACTATAACACAAGTACGTCCAGAGCCGTATATTGGGAGAGTTACGACAACTCGCGATTAGAAGCCATTTTGTTCCCCCAAAACGGGGTGCTAGACTAGTCTGCCCATTGGGTTGTGCTGCATTTGGAGACAACATGGCGTCCAGCAACCACGTGACCAAAGAAAACTGGTCCCTCCATGTCGCAACTCTCTCAATACACAGCTCTGAGTACGTCGCTACAGGCCCCCTCTCTTGATAACGCCACTGGCGCCTCCCATATTCTTTGTTAAAATGTACAGCAATAGCTTTTAGATCGAGACATCTTTTCTGCGGATGTTCAAATAATGAATGAAATAAGCAACAACTTATAAAGGTATACAATGGAGAACATCGGACACAGCAAATGAAGAAAAACAATTGACCAGAGAAAAAAAACTACCTGTGTTTTTATATGTGCATAACCCTCCGATGCGCCTTGTCAAAGAGTCCTCATAACGCATATATTGTCAAACAAAGCTCACTGATAAATTGGAGCTCATAATATTACCGAAATAATACCGCTAGGAATGTTCAAGTTCAGAAGATAACAGCTCTCTTTAGAAATCCACGGTCGTCCATCTAAGAGACCGGCCCATACAAAGTCAGCGACGACACTAGGGTGATTTTTAAGATGAACACTTATGGTGTGCACCATTTCATTCTTGGGGTAGGCTACTTGTTGGCTCCCTTGTTATGTCATCTACTATTTATTACATAGTCTGATGTGGACGTGGAGGTAAAAGTATTGCAATGTCTGCGTGTAAAAAGAAAGCTTTAAAACATTGAAATTACTACATTACATCTTACGGTAATAAACCCACATAAAACACTGACTTGGTATAATTATAACAATTATTTGCGGGTTCAACAAAGAAAAACACAGACTAAATAAAGTTTGAACATGCGACCTCCGGAATAATGTGCTGATGTGGCAGGAGATTCTGTCCCCGGAGATGCTCCCCCCCTTCAAGGCGAATTGTGCACAAACTTCTTCTGATAACGCCCTCTTTGGAATCATTCTCCTCCAGCCCACGTTAATTTCTCATAATGGGGGGACAGAATCTCCGGGGAAAGATTTACCTATGACACCGGTGGTCTACCAAAATGAGCTATCTAAAAGTTGGCAGTCTCCCCAATGAGGTGTTCGGGCAATCCGCCCGGAACATCTCTTGTTTTTGTTCCGTTTTTTAAATAATCCCTTCTTCTTTTTCTTCTTATCCCCCGCAATTGTCCACACTTCCAAGCTCACACAATCTTCAAACTTTAGTAGATGAAACCGTTGCAATGACGTCATGATGACGTCACCAGATGTCGAACTACGTTAAATCAATGAACCACACACAATGGATTTTTACAATCTATATATCACCGGAAAGGCCTTTCAAGATTCAACACTCGCTACACAAAGTGTGAACCAATTTGACCTTGACTTCCGGTTCAAACCGGAAATTGAAAAATTCAAAAAATGCATTTATATCGAGAACCACTCTTTTTTAGTCAAACCTTTTACATCAGGTTGTAGGTCATTGAGCCTATTCAAACTTTCGCATAGAGATTATATCGTTATGAACTTAACTTCTGGTCCAAAACGGGAGTATGAAGCCAACATATTTAATATTAATCGGCATTTTAAACTGTGTGTATAGAGAAAAGCGCTGCGGCTAGCTGTTAAGGTTCAAAGACCACAAAGACTGTCCCACATTTCAAACGTTAGCAGAATGGTGGCGCTATATCAATTGCTCCGGTCGGTGCACGGCGCAAATCCGCTGTTTCAGAATTGCAACGGTTCAATGCTCTGTGTTTTACCTACTTTCCCCCTTATTTTAACACTTTACGTAATTTGTTTAATTTGTTACATAAAAGTAAGATTAATATTGTTAATACACAAGAAGACCATTTGTATTACAGTGACGGTGCGGTTGTGTTTATTGAAAGTGTTTTCTGAACAAGTTATCAGACAACAATTGCCAAAATGCGGAACTCTGATAGGGACAGGTAAAGAATAGTTTGAAAAGGTGAATTTAACTGAATTGTTCCCCCAACAAAAAAATAAAAATAAAAATTAATGCATATGGACTATACATAAATTGTTCACTCATAAATTATATTTTGTTTTCTCAGAAACATTTCGTTCCCTTGAAACACGATTTCGTTCCCTTGGAGTTTGATCTTGATTATTTGACCTATTTCTTGAATTATTCTTTTTCGTTCAGGAGAAGGAAAATCGTTTTTCGGTAGGAACGAAAGCATATATCGAGGGAACGAAAGCGTATCTTGAGGGAAAAATCGTAACTTGGAGGAACAAAAGCAAATTTCTTGGTAACTAAAGAGCGTCTTACTGGTACCCGAACAAAGAAGACAAAGCGAAACGCCAAAATTAGGGCGAGATAGCTCAGTTGGTTGATAATGTAACACGTAAAATGTGCGTCACTAAAAGTGTTGAAGGCTGGCCGACAAAGCATATAAATAAAACTCCAACAAACTCGTAACTTTGGGCTTGAATACAGAAGATAATTTATTTAAGTCTGTAGGGCTTTACAATAAGATGTGTATCAGACGAGAAGTAGCAGGAAAATATAAAAAAAATACTGGATTGGGCCACATTTTGCACCGGACTAACCAAGAGGGTCTGTCTATAAGTCCAGAATAGAGAAGAATAACATAAGATGGGACATCAGGGCATTTTATACTAAAGTTGTGGGGACAGACTAGGTGGTCGTAAATTTGTCAAGTCCCAGACAGCCAGTCTGGACACTGGTGTCTGGGTGAGGATTGTATTAATTAAGATGGGTGATTGGGGGAAGTGCCTGGGGTAAAACCAAATTACAAGCTTACAGAATGTATCATGTTAAAAACCCACTCAAGTCAATGTTGTCTTTGTTCAACCGAAAAATGAATAAAAGTTGACCAGTCAGGTTCAAATCTCGCTTCAAGAAACTTTTTCTTTGTTCAGCCCAAAATAACATAAAATCTTTTGAAAACGGAACATTTTATTCTGAGACTGGTATTTTAATCTCAAAAGTCACAGTATCAGAGTTTTAAAAAAGAACAAGAAAATAAATCCTTGAACTCCTGATATTGATTTAGCCCTTGGTCTTTTAAAGCATTGTAATTTCAGCAATCATTTGCTGTTTTAATTAACTTTAAGTCGGCACTGGTAAGACTATACATCATGTCACATTATTAATTTTAGTATTTTCGGGAGTCAAACTCCTCGGTAGTATAGACTGGACTTTTCAACACGTATCTATATAGAGGGGGGTCAGGTTCCAGAGTTGTATTATACAACCTATAGATTGTTTTTATTCAATCTTTTTGATTTTGTTTTTTTAGGGGCTTCATAAAATCAAGATCAAAGCACCTCGAACGACTTCGTGCTCATCGGTCGTACCTTGAAGCAACAATTAGGCTGTAATGTAGCAGTGGTAACTCTAGCAACATAATCTAGATATGCCTACTCAATCATTGACGTAAACAAACCACCTCCCCCCTCAACCCCCCACCACACCCCCAACAACAAAAAACCCATGCAATAACAACGATGTTCTTTTCATTGATATAGATATGGTTGGAGGATCACGTTGGGAGAGTCCAACTACACAAAGGGTGTCGTTGTGAGAGACTTCCATTGCTGGATGCCGTTGATGCTTTTGATCGAGTCGGGACGAATGGACTACGGTTGGGGCGGGCATGTAGGGTTTCTTTACGTTGGTTCCAGTCCTCCAGAGGAGTATGACAGTTTTCCTCCAGAAGACTCCTTTTTCTTTCCATAACAAGGATTTCTGTTCAGAGTGCACATAAATCACTCAAAAAATAGTGTAGGGAAACGGTATTTTTACATATTCACATTATACAGCGTCCCTTTATAATACAACGTTTCCAAGATATACCATTTTACAGCTTCCTGTATTGCAACGTTTCGCGGGTTCAGTGCTGTATCACCTTAGAGGATGTCTCCCTCTGCGATAGAAAAAACAGTTCATGTCATATTTTAACTTAAATAGTTTTGTTATGTAATTCACCAGAATTTGTGTATTTGGTAAACCATTTGACAGATGATTAGGTTTTTGTGACGATGTAAAGTATTTTGGTTAGATTATTCCAGGTTTTCCCAGTGCTTGCGTTACGTTGAAGTTAAGAGGCTTTTGGCAGAGAGCCGAGGTTTGCTTTGCACTGACGTCCTGGGTATAAAATGTTGAGTACAATTTTTTCACATTTTTACCTAATTTGAGAAGCTGATACTCCATTCATTTATCCTTGGTGCCTTTAACTACACTTTTGATGAGTTCAAAAACTAACAAATACATCAATGAATGACATTATTTCCGAAAATAAGTCCGAGTTGTGCACTGGCGATGTGACTCCGTCGTGTTGCCGCCTGGAAGAAAAAACGTTGAGAGTTACGGGTTAGACAGCGCCCTCTTTTGTGGACTTGGTTCCATGCCAGTTTAGGTTTTCACATCGCCAGTGCACAACTCGGACTTATGTTCGGAAATAATGTCACCCAAGGATAAATTTACAATTCTGAATAGAACGGCCGTAAAGTTCAGGACACAAGAAATATGCCTTTTATTATCTTGATGTAAGTTTCCACTGCGTGTTCAACCTGTTAGGCTGCTATAAACATTTTTTAATAAACCATTAATAATATCGACAATTGTTTTCAGAACTTCGCTAGCGTGAGAAATGAAGTAACAGTTGGTTGAAACATTCTCGGGGGTTTTAGGGGTTGAGAAAGTGTCCTACGCCTTGCATCAGGTAATAGAGGGCAAACCTGTGATGTCATAGAGGTACATTGTGTGAGTACAAACCACAGATTAAGTGGAGAGTATTGAGCAACACGTCTTGTTCCTGCGTGGTTTGGGAGTAAGACATGACTTTAAAGCTGCCTTTTCCAGCCACGTTTTACAAAAGAAGGGATAAATAAAACATTCAAAAAAGTATCCAAAAGAAAACAAATCGAAATTAAAAACATTTTGCTTTCTGAGTCGACCCCAAAAGACACCATAAAACCCTAGGCACTCGGTACCCATAATTTTAGCGCGATCTCATACTGCATGAATTCAAATATTAAAAAAGCCTAGATTTTTACAATAAAGAAATTGTTTAGTAAAACGAGTAAATGAAAGTTGTAATTACTCATTAATTATCATAAGAAATACTACAAAGGTGTTTTTATTTGAATTTAATATCAATTAAATAATACATTTTTGAGGGCTTAATTTGTTTGGCTCAATCTGTGGCTTGTATTCAATATGAAGGGCTGTTTTTCAGAACCGGGGCAAACTGTCACAATTAGATTGATATTGTAAACAAAACTTCTTTTCTTCTCAGTATTCATGCAAAACTCATTTTCTTAGACATTCCTCAATTTGTGAATTTTATATATTTTCCGAATATGCAGATGCACAAGGGTCGGTTCTCTGACATTTTAAAAATAAATTACTTTGTTGTGTTTTAATGTTTTGAGTCAATTTATTGATTTCAAAAACATATTTTTTACGGAAGGAGAGTAGTTTTCAAAAATGCCGAATCTCTTGCTCAACTGGCACAGACACATTGAAAAGGGCGGTCTTTTTGCTCAATCTATGGGCTGAGAGGGGGTAGAAAAGTGCCACTCTCTTTCATCTACAAAAGCAAGTTTTTTTACTTAGTATAGTAGTAATTTTTTACTTCAAATAAAGTTAAAAATTACCACCACATTCCTATATTAATGTACGTGGAGACTCATGATAATACAATATTAATATTTAATTCTTATATAGCATTCTTATATTAATTCTTATATTACATCAACAAATAATATTTAGGATGATGTCCTATAGTTGTGGTCAATTTGTTAGTGACCTAGGAAGTACGTGGCGCTAATGTGTACCAAGGATCATGGCACCAGGCCAAGTCTCGCCATATCGAAGACCACCCACCTCGCT
>JAUELU010097318.1:0-12251 GCA_032357145.1 Evasterias troschelii
CTGTTGTTGAAAGTCAAAACCACAACAGGGGAAAGGAAAGTGTATATTCGTTTGGTAATCAAAATTAATGGTAATCAAAACTTTTGGTTAGAAGTACAGCGTCTTTTGTAGAGCATTCTGAGAATCATTTCACTGCGAAGTAATGCAATTATAAACAAAGATATCAGTTTATCCGTTAAACTTCGAATCTGAGAAACGTTGATACTAGCAGATACGTTTTTCAGACTGTGTATTCCAATTGCGGAGTATTCTTCCTATGTGGACATAGCCGCTCCAGATTTTCAGCCATACCTCAAAAACGCTACCACCTTTTGGATTGAAATTTCCACAGGTTAATTTGGTTGTATCATATCTACATTCATAAAGGATTAAAACAATCGAACGGCCCCAAAAACCCAAAGGTGTACGTTCCCTTTAACTCGCGATCGAAGTTTGTTTACGAACCTCCATTATTGTGACGTCAGATTTGGGGCCATTGCTTGTTCCTTCACTGAACAAACACAGCCTATAAAGAGTATACAATGCTTATAGTACAATTATGCGGTGTCGAAATGAGACAATTATTCCTATTGTTTAATGTACTATGATATATACTTGACAAATGCAATTTGCTGAATTGTTTACTTCCAGAGTTGGGCACGGTACATATCATCATTAATGTTCAACATCGGAGATAATTCAACTTCAAATAGATTTGATTGCCTCATTTGTCAGTTCTCCGTTTCGCCTCATTTGCTTACACGAGAGAAATAGTGAAACGTAGTAATACTTAGAAAATAAAAAGGTTTACGGTCGGTCTTTGTTTGTTTACGATCTCCCGTAATTGATATTATTGTCATATTATAGCCGCCCGCCCAAGGGACCGTCAAACTCACGAATGGAACACTTGTTACCTGTATAACCTCTAAAATTTATGGTGTTTTATTTACAGAAGGAACATAATTTTTACTGAACAGTAAACTGAATTCTTGGCGACTCGGTGGCGCACCTGTATAGTACACAGATCACGAGTTAATGGCACACGTAAATGTTATACTGGATATTATAGTGTTACAAACATGCAGATCACCTATGAAAGTTTCAGACGAATACAGGTTGTAAAGAAATCAGAAGAAAAAAATGTTCACGGTAGGCTATTTTCACAAAGAATGTCGAATCCATCCGGTTTTATTGTGAATCTCCAAAATTCGCCTCCAGGTTTAATATCTTTGGAGATTCAAATTATGATTTATTTATATCTATATACATAATTTTTTTATTTTTTTTTTTTTGGGGGGGGGGTAGATTACCAAAGTATGACCCTACCTTAATGCAAAAGTAAACAGTGAACCATTCAACACCAATCAACTGAATTATAAACATGCGAGGCTCGTATATGCTTGGAGACTAAAAGTTTCTTGTAATGACCTCTCTGATAGAAAACTCTAGGTGGCGCACTATTTTTCAAACTTTGTTTCAGAGATACTACTGCGTCTTACCGAGAAACATGGAGGAAGCAGTTCTGCAAAGAGCTCGTTGTTTCAGGTTATTGGTTTGGGAAGATGACAGTCATACGTTGTGATGAACAGGGTTGTTGGACTGGGTTTGCTCTTTCGAAAACGATGACGTGATATTCCTTGGCAGCCATTGCCCATTTTTCAATTTTTTTATGAATTGCTTGATATTCTGCCAGCATTTTTGTCAAAGGACAAATCTGCAATGGCCCTATGTAACCAAATACCCTTCTCATAAACTCTGACAGTGTGCCAAATTTCATGGGCCATGTACCATCAAAGGCACGATTTTCCCTAAATGTTTTTGCTATCTGCCCCACTAATTGCACCGTTTAGGCCTAGGGCCTATATTAACAGTTTTAAAGAAGTGTTGTGATGCTATCTGCAGCTAACCATACCAGAAACTATTTGCTGCCACCGCAACGATGAAAACTATTCCCGCCGATCGTTTAGTTGAGTGACCTACGATTTAACCATACACAAAGAAACTGTGCTTTTGAGGATCGGCCTGGTACATTCCCGAGTATTCCCTTTTAACCATGACATATTGACCTTGTCAAGATTTTAAAGGGGCTGTGTCGTTGCGCTAAAAGTAACCCAGAGACTGTGCATGGATATATGGATATATGAACTCTTACACTCTTAACTCTTACACCAAGTTACTGCACGCACATGCCCTCACCCCCCCCCCCCCCCCGGTTAAAGAGAGTGCGCGCGTGCTACAACTTTGTGACATTTCATAATATCATGTACAGCCACAGGCCTGCTTTGATCATAACGATAGCCCCTTTAAGTTGTTTCTGTGACTCTCATCGTTTTGGGTACGAAATACCCTTTAGTCCTTGTACATTCTGCACACATTGGTATTCATACAGATTCGTTGGATGTTGAACCAACAACAGGTCGCAATGCATTATGAGTCCATGCGGTAAAGAACAGTTTTGTATAGACTAAAATATAGGACAAACAAAATTGATGCAAATGTGATTTTTTTACCGGTGATAGCAATCACATAGGGCCTGTGTAGGCTGCAGCACTCGGCAGTAAGATCAAAGCTTGTTACATAACAGTGAAGTGCCCAAATTCATCGTCTTTGGATTCGTCTTTTGGCTGAATGGTGGAGCTATTGGACCTCTGTACTGAAAGCACTATGGCCATCACTAAACTTGGCAAAACTCTTATTGTTGTTGGTGAGTTACGATGGCATTTTCGTCCTCCGTTGTTTCCTTTTTTAAGTGAAACCTTTCAAAGTCTTTGTGTGTGCTTATACACCAATCATTCACCGATCTTGAACTCTTGGTGGCAGCAGATACTGCGGTGGTACCTGGATGGTACTGTGCTGCCTAGCGCTGGGTTTAAGGGTTGGGCTTTATACGGCGATCATCTTATCAGCTTATCAGATAATCGCCGTATAGCCCAACCCTTAAACTCGTCGCTAGGCAGCGCAGTACCACCCAGGTACCACCGCAGTATCTGCTGCCACCAAGAGTTCAAGATCGGTGAAGGATTGGTGTATAGGTGTAAACACGAAAGTGTTATCAATAGTGGGCCACAAGCGTCTACAGGGTTTATGCAGGGTCAACGTTTTAGGTGAGAGTTCATTACGATCCCACTCGTCATTGCGCATTGTTGTCGTGACCATCACCTTGTTAGTTCACAAAAACCAAACAGTGACCTGTTGCATTCCAATGCATTTCCTTGCAGGCAAGTTCTACTTTAACATTGGGATAAAATTAACCTTTTCCCGTACCTCTTGAAAACCAGAACTAGATAAATGTGCACCGTTTCTTCATATCAACAGACAGAAATTAGTTCCGTAGACAATCGCCTTGAACATGTTTTTTGTTTTATTCATTTGTTCTGTGTATCGTTTATTAGTTGTTAGGAAAATTAAATTTAGCCATAAAAAAATAAATAAATATGATAACGAATCAACAAAGAACCCGAGAATGAGACTTACCCCCGTTTCCGGTAAGCCTACTTGTAGTAAATGATTTAGAATATTGCCAAACTGACGTTCATTGATATCATTACACCTTTGAAATGGTCGCACAAATTCGTCCATGTTGGCAAATTGGGTTTCAACAAAATAAGCATCCTCGTTCCAAGTTTTCTTTCCCTGTTTAATTTCACTTTAGGCCTATTTTCAGGTGCATAGGTAAATTGTATGACAATTTTAAATTCAATTATAATATAATGTTGGTATTTATATACTCAAGATTGTTACATGATTATAATTTTAAAAAGGAGATTTGACTCTGTATAAAATAGTCTTCGTTCGAGTTGTTTTCTGGTTTTTGATATGAGCGAGACGTGCACAGTCTATATAGAGTGTTTATAATAAAACTCCACGAGCCGTCAGATTAACCATTAAATTTGCTGTATACGTTTGGTAATTGGAGCCTTCTGATTGTGTTAATCCTATAGAAATGTAGGTACATACAATATAACTAACTTGTGAAAGTTTCACTTCAAAAGGTGGTCGCGTTTTTGAGATATCACCGAAAACCGGAGAGAAATTTCCACGCAGGAAGAATATTCCCCATAGGAATACACAGTCTGAGAAGCTTTCTGACATAAACGCTTCTCAGATTTAAATTTTGAGGAATACAAGGTGAATATATTTTCCCATAACCATAGTACTTCGAAGTTAAATGTTTCTTCAAAATTCATTATACTACCCAAAGCTTGCCATAAATTTTCAGAGTCATTACTAAACGTGTACTGTGCCTTTAAACCTATTTAATCGTACGATGATATTGGCTTTAAAAAAAATCAATTAAACAAATTTCTGCTTTCAGAGTTCGGCACGTTACAACCCGTTATTAACAGTCGTCACCAGTATAATTCAAAGTCAATGAGTGGCTCATTCGTCACGTTCCGCATCACCTTGTCGACTAATTAAACTATAAAAAGTGCACTACACTGTACTTGTCAAACAGACAGAATGGTTTGTTCGGCCTTTTGTTCTTGATGGCTTTGGCTTATTAGAAACTATTTTTCAACTATGTTGGTCTAAATTTACAAATGTTAGCCAGAACAAAGCACGGGAACCAGTCATACACCGATCACATAATTATATTGTTTGGTTGTCCGCTTTTGCTGAGCACTAAATTAACCGAGCTTATCAAGAGATTATAGTCCCACAGTCCGATGCGTTTCCGGTTCCATATTTAAGATTGATGAGAATTAACTTTGCAGTTCTCGTTTGTTGTTGCGTTTATTTTGTTAAGTATTCCAGTTATGATGTGGGTGAGAGTCTAAATTTCAAAGTAGTGGCAACTTTTGTTGCGTTCATCTGGAAATTGGTCTTCTGTCACGTTTTGGCGTCTTTTCTCGTTCAGCTGGCAGGTCTGTTTCCCGTCCCGGCCAGCATCATGCACGTTGAATGAGAGGCATCTAGGCTCAGTCCGGCACGCCGACCCACAGGCGAGTACTCCCTTGATCGGTAGCTCCGTGATGAAAGGACCTTTCAAGCAAGTGGATGTAAAGCGGCCAGTGTCGTCAGCTGTCATGCAGTACGTCTGAGGGGCAATAGAACGCTCACAGACCACAGAAGAATTCCTGCTGCATATTTTATTATACCAGGTACCGCGATTAACTCTCATGTGTGAGCAATATTTAGTGCTCAATGTATTATTAGACCCATTTTCTTTCCAATTGTAGAAAGTGCAATTACGGTACCGTTTTCCCAACTGCACCCAGCTGCCGTCTTGATACTTGCAGCCGATCCAAATTTGGGATTCTGCTTCACCCATGAAAGTCTCCCAGATGAACGTGTTCTCCTCCAAATTGTCGGGTATCATTAAACCTCCCCTCTTTTTGTAGCACTCCTTTAGACCGTCTTCCCAGTTCATCTTCCCCGGCAGTAACTCATAACAAGATCTCCCGTAGTTCTCTTCACCAGGCTTACACATCTCACCGCAGACAAACGCGACAGTGAGGATGAAATTAAACCACACCAGCTTCATAGTCAGCAGGTTTCGATTTACTGTAACTAGTTACACAGGAATTCTGAACAGTTCTCAAACTGTTTAGAGAATTCAAGCAAATTTATTTTCAACTTCACCGTTTTTCAAGAGGACGATTCGGAGTAGTTATGACATGTACTTCAGTTCAACTACGCAGACGTTCTGCTGGAATTTGAGTGGAACAATGCTGGACTCCAGGAGTTTTTTAAACTGAGCTGTGTGCATCGCAATGAACCACAATCAAAATGTATTCTTTGTGTAACTGACGACCTGCTTATTTCAAACTGATACAGCATTTAGGTTGTTAAGCTGAAAGATATTTTACCTTCATGGGTTGTCATCTAAATATTTATGTGAAGATCCCTGCGGTACTCACACTGTCGCAGAATCCCCACCTATAGTCGAGAGTCATCAAAAGATTAGCAGACCATTATTTCGAGGTTAGGGAATAAATAAATTAATAAGGAGACAAATTATATGGATGGAAATTGGGAGTCAGTTTACTATACGCGTGTTTTGAAAAAACCTGGAATTTTACGCCAGTTAAAATGATACAAGAACTAGTGGTAACATCAGAGTAAAAACACGTAGTTTTTGTTTATTTCATTTTGCCCTTCTTTTTTAGAGGGTGTTGTTTATAAAGATTATTGTACTTATTTATTTTTTATTTTATTTATTTGTATAATGTATATATTTTGGGCGCTATTTCAATCTCATTTGAGTGGAAGAGGGCCCCCCCCACACACACACACAGCCGTACGGATCCGATTCGTGGGGTTCTGCTACAGACTGTGAAATTATCGCGCGTATCCGAACGAGAAAACACGTCGAACGAAGAACATTTTTATTTCTGAAATCAAATTTTTGTTTTATATTATTTCTCATGACAAAACCTGACCAACAAAAATAAATCATTACAATTTTATGAAATTAGTTTTAGCTTTTGAAAAAAATACGCTAAAGTGTGTTAATTATTATTGAAAACAAATTAAAACTCTGGGACAAGGATGCTTTTTTAGAAACCCCATACGCGGATTCGTGATGGTCAAATGGGTTTAAAGGGGATACTGACGCCTCAACACCATAGACTGCAATGAAAAGGGTTCGCCTTGCAATTACAGCATCTGGCAATTCTAATCGCGCATCCAAAACAAGCTTTTACATAAGTTTTATGATCGGAGGTGAGCACAAAATTCTTAATTTTTTGCAACAAATTTCTCGGATTTTCTTCTTTATATTTTTGAATTGGTTTTACTTTCATACTTTGTTAACACTTAGTATTACATTCCCCATAACATGTATAGTTTTCTAGGTCATAAACTACGTTATGCTAAAATAATTGACGAAACAAAATCTCGCCCACGTAAAACTCCATATGGTTGGAACCACATGGTCCGGAAGTTTGAATGCGCGCGAGACTTGCACAGTCTATTGTTGTTTTATAGACCTTATGCATTGACGTCACCAAGCCGCCATCTTAGAGGTAAACTGATGATGAAACAGTGGGAACGCGCTGATTTACGTGCGGCGCACATGAACATCTTCCTTTTGACCTCTAGGCGAGAGCGCCCTACTCAAATGACGTCATATGCATAAGGTTATTGATCTATTGTGCCAAAGGCTTACTCCCGTAAGCTCACAGCTCCGTGTTGCATTCACTCTGTGGATATTCCTCTGGATATTTACTGATGATTCTTTTCATGTTTTTTAAAGATTCCCTTAAAAACCACAAGGTTCAATTTTCACCAGCTCTGTAAGGAAATGCCCTTGACCCTTTGCACCAAGGTTACACTCGGCTACTGTATGACACTCTCGCCATTTGGGGTGGTCAAATTGCACCCACAAATTATAGTCTGGTTTTTATCGCGGAAAGGGGTTAACTCCGGTGTTTATGGTTCACATAGCAAGCACCCTTGTTTACAGGTTTCCTCAGGCTTGCAAACTACAGTGATAAAGTTTAAACTACAGTGATTAAACCTTTAGGCAAGGGTGCTTCCTATGTGAACCACAGACACCGGAGATAACCCCTTTCCACAATCAAAATGTGGTGTGTTTTTATAATTTGGTTTCATCTACAAAGGACATTTACATTATACATACCGATTTTGTACACAAATAACTGGCGCCCCTGCTGATTGACACCTCCTCTAGAAAGTGTGGTATGGTTCAGCCTATGACATTAGAAGACCAGTGTACCGTAGGAGGTCCTGTTTTCAGGGCGTCCCTGAAATCGATGCAAACCTTTTACCTCTCTGCGCGCGATGTAAACAGTGGTTAAGAAAATGGAAATATAAAAACAAGTCAGGATGTGACTTTCAATACAATTAAGTTTCTTCGCTACAAACAAGGAGAAAACGCGAAATATATGAGAAATGGTGTTAAGAATAGTTTTAAATATTTTGTAACTGTGGGTTTCTTTTTCTTCAGACGACTTAATAACTGTGAGTCCTAATGTTGGAAGTCAAAACCTCAATCAGACCGCTACCCCTCGTCCACCACAAAGACCTGACCGAACGAACAATGCCAGTCAATACCAGAGGACAATATCTGCAAGGGGGCGCTCTACAGCAGCGCCATTTTCCCTTAAACGCGCTGGGTCATCGTAACGGAAGCGAAGCGGCGGCTGAACTAAGTACAAGGTGTTCATGTCCATGGATGCGTGCCTACCCTCTCTGAAAATGTATCTATGTGCCATCTTCTATCCACCTTGCAAGGTAATCGACCAAGGTCCTATTTCATTGAGCTGTTTACTGATTTGTTTGTAGCAGCAAAACATGCACATGCAATAATTTAAGCGATAATTTCTGCCAAACAGCAGCTTAGTCTTGTCCATTTAGATGCGTGAGGCTGTGTTGAGAAAATAGAGACGCTGTGACCATTTTGCATATTGTATGATTTGGAGGTTTTCTGAACGTTGAGATTTATCGAATAGTAGACACCGTACATAATTGTTGAATAATAATTTCTGCAAAACGACTTTTATCAATTTGGCCCTCTTTATCTCGTGCTCTAGCAAAAAGTAAACTTAGATTTCGCTCGTCCCCAGCGCCTTGCCTTAAAACCAAAGGCGCTGGGATGGGCAAACGTATCAGGCACGCTCATTGGTTAATGCTCAGTCCCATCATGCATCACACTCACATTGCACGCATAACGTACTTCCTGAACAAGAATCTGTGCAAGCTAATTAGCCCATCCCAGCGGTCCTGGATAGGCCCGCTGGGGACGAGCGAAAACTTAGATTAGAATGGGAACTGTTTTGTGTCTGGATGCTTTCCACACTCAGCCATGTTTTATATGCGTTTGGCTGATTTGAGAGGAAAAAAAGTGAATACGACAACTATATTATTGCATTATTTGGCTTATCTGAACTTTGAGATTTTACCCGATTCGACCGTGTTTCTCTTTGAAGCCTTACCTTGCTTTTGGTTGGTTGTGGTCTTTTTTAAGCATTTTGCGAAGCGAGTGTCTGTTAGCTAAAATAAAGGGTGTGCATAGCGTTGGTAAAAGTAAAAATAAAAGTGCTCACAAATTTGCTACAACTTACATAGTGTAAAGATGGTCAAAGTGGGAAGCACCCTTTGAAATATCTTTGCTTGAAATGCAAAAGAAAATTGAGAAATGAGAAACAATTGATTTCGATCTTGCGAGTCAAAAACTCAGTGTTTGAAAACAGTGAAAGCATATCAAGAATTTTTCCACTTTTTATCGTTAGTCCATGTATTATTTTGTTGGATCACATCAAGTGTGGACACTGGTCTTAAAAGGGGTACTTTGCCTTCGGGTTGGGTGTTTTGGACCATAAAAGGCGTTTGTTATGAAACGGATATGGTTGGGAAGATATTTTGAAAGTAGATTTATAACGATTCACCCAAGTATCTCTCGAAATATGGTTTTCCTTTTACCTCGTGAACTAACTTGGTCCGCCATTTTGTAGAACTTTTGTTTAACTCCACATCACGGACCGTGTAAGCTTATTATTAGGTTGACAAATGCTAGGCCTATGTTTTTTTGTTTTGTTGGCTCAGACTGAAATAATTGAGAGGGGAAGTTTGTTAACGTCCACGTGAAGTCAACATCCAACCGGCAACATTCAATTAAAGTTCCGTCAAGATAAAAACAAAATAGCATTTTCTTTGCTCTTTTGATGTGTTAGGATGGTACGGTACTTTGAAATAATAGACATACATTAAAACGGGTGTCGAGACTTACTGCTCCACCCGATATAAGGTTGACGATGTAAACTGAAAGGACAGCGAGTCCAACGTTCATGGACATTCGTCCTTAAACCATTTCTTGAAACTATTTTCATTTACAGACTAATCACAAATCACTACTCGTTCACAGACTCGCATATGCATGGTGTACCGAAATCGATCTTCTCGTCCGTGCTTCGAGCTTTGCGACCTTGTACGGACAGAGTGCCGCGAGAAGCTACAACCGAGAGGAAACGGTTTATGGTACATTTTAGGGTGTGAAAAACTTGCCCTGAGGAAAGGCCCGTCTTGCAAGTACGGAAAGGACAAGCCAGGTAAACACATTAATAGACCTTTCCATTGTTGATCAACAAAGTGCGCCTGTTAGCATGGACGGCCGAATGTTAGCAAAACAATCAATCGACGTGTTAAAAAAATTTGTGACAAAATTCAACATTTTCCGTAAAGATTCATGAACTGAACTATCTTCCATGATTGGTTGATTTGTTTCCAACAAATTCCTTATTGTGTAACATTGCTACAAACTTTGGCTATCTGTTTTAATG
Source organism: Evasterias troschelii (assembly GCA_032357145.1). NCBI lineage: Eukaryota > Metazoa > Echinodermata > Asteroidea > Forcipulatida > Asteriidae > Evasterias > Evasterias troschelii. Next base: position 10,224 of record JAUELU010097318.1, read on the forward strand.
TGCAGTTATGGTTTTCCATAGTTTTCCAACCTCGGTTGGCATACAAATCGGGCTGTGACGTTGCAATAGAAAGGTCTATACGACTACGAGTGATTCACAATAGAAAGCGCCACCAAGAGTTTCCCCCGCAGATGTCACCGAACTTTACAGCACGTCAGTAGCCCATAATATGCACAAGCGCCATCTTTAAAATACACCGCAATGCATCTTGGGAAATCGAGTACAGTTAGAAATAAATCGAGCTGCCAAGCTGGACGCCAAGCTGTAATTTAGATGTTACTATGTCAGGTTCTTGTCAAATAGCGTGCTAAAACAGATTTTAGTTTTACCATGTTGTTTATTTGTATTTCATTCTTCTCTGGTCTTTTCTATTTCTCTTCCCGCCAAAAATCAGACATCACCGTTTCGATTACGCACTTTCCCAAAGAGTATACAGAAATTGTCTGCATGGCTGACGGTGAGGCGCCACCAGCGTCCAACCCAGAGTTTTTCATATCGGACGGGAGTCTCATTGAGGTGACGTCATTAGATGAAGGAGGTGAGTTACCATTGGTGCACACCTTGGGAGGATGATCCACCATTTGTTATATTATTTCTTTTAAGTTTTAAATTTGTAGTTTTATACAAACAAATCTGATTTTTTTTCTTCTTAATTTTAATTTATTGGAAATATTTCTTTAATATCATCCTCTTGTTTTCATTCAAAATACATTTGGTGAAACCGAAGTATTTTTTTCAGTGGATAGCCGTTCCCCAAATTGACTCCTTCGTAAATGATTGTTGCTTAATACTATTTTTTATCGTTTTATTTTTTCCTTTTGTATACCAAGTCTTGATATTTCCTTTTGTACCAAGTCTTGATATTTCCTTTTGTACCAAGTCTTGATATTTCCTTGTGTACCAAGTCTTGATTTTTCCTTTTGCACTAAGTTTTGATTTATCCCTAATAGCCTTGAAATAATCATATTTCTGTGTCTGATTTCACCCCATTTCTGTTCTTTGTATTTCAATCTGAGCTTTCCAATCCTTGCAAATGTTTCATATATTGTTTGTATAGTCATAGGCCTACTTATAAAGGCTTGGTTACTGTGTATATTATCCACTGTCTTTAAAATATGTTTTTAAGTAAATCTTGCTGTATTTATAAAAAAGAAATCAGCCTTTGGCTGCAATGTTATACTTGTTTTAAATGTTTTAAACCATTAATAGTAAAACTAGTTAGAACTATACATTCCTGAAGACAAGCAGGGTGTACTGACTGAAACGTCGAGACTCTACTATACTCGGTTTCTTCTTAAAATCTTGTACGCTTAAAGCAGCTCTATAAAATGTGGCCCTCTTTGTCAAGAGTGGTCAGCCCATACTCACGTTTTTAACATGTTTTGAAGTTCTCTTTGCTTGAAACATTTTCCTCTATTTAGCTGTTCCGACCTACTGTCGGAACAGGTTTTGTTTTCGTCGAGATTCATATTATTTTTCTTAACATTTGTTTCCACCCAAATCACATAGCATTTGTACACGTTTTTTGTATACACCTTATATCCTAATCTGTAAATAAGAAAGAGTTAGATCCTATATCAAATTGAAGCCTAGTACATGAACTTAACTCTAAATGTAATAATGTTAAAATTTCTAATTAATTGGCCACTTAACAGCGAAGTGAATATTTCATTAGCCAACCTTGTTCCCACCATATCTCAAAAAGTATACCCACGATCGTCAAACTGTTTTCAGTTTTAGACTCCTGGAGTACTGTATATTATGTGCATCCCGGCCTGTAATTACGGACGACGTAAGCTCGGTGAGCAGAGAATTGTGACCCCAAGCGAAGAATTCAGCATTAAGCAGAGCCATGAAATTGGGCCCTGAAATGATGTGCCATAGAACTGTTACTATTCAAAGTTTGTTTTCCCCCTATGGACTATATACTAACAAAACACTTTTCAACGTTTATCCGAACCGTACAAATGTAAACGATTAACCGGATGATCTGCCACTTAACCGTGTAAGCGTCACAGGCTTACGTAC
>JAUELU010097372.1:0-12239 GCA_032357145.1 Evasterias troschelii
ACAACAACAACAACAACAACAACAACAACAACAACAACAACAACAACAACAACAACAACAACAACAACAACAACAATGTTGCTTGTATTGGGTTGCAAATGGAAGTCTGCAGCACAAACTCTAACAACTCATGGGTCAGAATTTATCTAGATCCAGGTCAGTATGACTCGAAATTTGTGTCAAAAATGACCCATATGTGTTGCAAAATGAGGCACAATTCGAGTTAAAATCTAGTTAACCACTTTCCGGATTGGGGTACGGCCCCTATGGGATCCGGAATCCGGATTAATTCTAGTCTCTATAGAGTGTATGCGAGACAGACTATGATGCCGAATCCTACTTCAAATGCTTCCCATCGATCACTTGATTGCTTTGGATTCATAGCGATAACGTAGCAACACTCGCCGGAGAATATAGCGTACCAATTCTGATATTCCTGCTGCCTGCCTATCAAGTCTTTCCACATCTATGTGTTTCTCTTCTGTTCACACTCCGACCGGTGATTATCAACATTAGCTTTCTTACTTTCTTAAATCGTCAGTGTATTTTTTTTTTATCGACCCGGAAACTTGGCTGCTACATTTGCGAGAGGTTTGAAAGCGTTCGGGGACCGTTTTACCTTGAGCATTTCATTTCAAATGTCACCCACGTTCCAACATCGCCCAACCCGCGATCATCTGTCCAGAATGACTATTTGACACGAGTCAATATCGATGTAAATATGAGGGTGTCTCGCAAAACAACTAAATAATGGCAATGACTTAAATGAGAGACAATTATATTTGTTCAACGCATGAATAAGTTTGATTAATGTAATGCGTCGTTTGATGCATGGATTTAGTATGAGTTGAATGTAACGGCATTCGTCTTACGATCGGAAACACCAGAGTTTGCGTCAGTGCTCTTAACCGCTTGGCCACCACACGCCATAATTTTGTATGAAGAAGTGTAGTGTTTTATTGGGTTTTATTTGGTTGTGATACCAGCTCAGTGGGATTATCAGTCTCAGTCGTTATCTGAAACAGCAATCTTCATACCGTGAGTAATCTTGTTCCACAAGGCAGGGTGAACTGTTGCTAATTACTCCATAAGAATCATCATAAAAACTTACTTGGTATAGAGAACTGATGAAGAGCTGTTGATTTCATAAAACAGTGTTTAGAAACGACACCCTTTGAAGTAATGTAGTTATAGAGGAAGAGGTAGTGTTTCACCACTAATTTTCAATTTAAGAAGCACTTCAGGTATGAAAACTTTCTCAGATATCTGAAAGCACGCAAATCTATGCAACAATTGTGTTTTTCCTGTTATTATTTTCTTCCAACTTCGATGACCAAATTGTTTTTCCGTCGTCCCCCCCCCCCCCCCTCAGTTACGTAACTGCTGTACAGTTCAAGATATTTTTCTGGATCAGGAAGGATAACAAACCATTGAAATGTTAATGATTATGAAGTTTATATTAAAACCAAGTTGGATACAAAATCTACCAAGGTTATTTTTTCTCTCAGTTCAGCTAATATCACCGTTCTACACCGTTTCAAAAAAAAAAGAAAAAACAAAAAGGGAAAACAACCCACCCTACATGTAATGGTTCAGCTCTGCAACATTTCAGCGATCAATTTCACAAATTGAGGCTATATCTTGCACTAGCCATTATTTACATCCAACAAAAGTCTTTCCAAATTCGGCACTTTCGGCAATGACTTAAGTACGAAAGTTGTCAATTGAGGGCGACCAAAGTAACTCGATACAACGAGAGGAAAGGGGGCAAAGACACAATCTACCGTTTGCAAAAGTGCTAGCCGGCCTTTGCTTCTTAATGATAGACGTGAACTTCGCATCCCTAGAGGATTTACCATCCCCCTTACCTCATCAGATTTGCATGATAGCCAAAGGCATCAACCAAATTAAACTTAAGCTCAAACGATACCCCCGCACTTTCTTGCACTTTTGCAAGTGTATCCTTAAAAAGTAATAATTGAAAAAAAAAAAGTAGAAAACTCATTAGTTTTAATTAAAATAAATCAATCTGTTGAGCCGTGTTAACAAATCAATAATATTTCTCTGATTTGTTGGTAAGGTTTGGCGAATAATTACTGAGATTTGTTGTGGACACACGACGCCCGAAGGAAAGAAAATCAGCGGGCACTGAGGCAGATTGCACGGGTTCGTTTCGGTATCTTCTCCTCCTGCAGCAGGCTCGTAAATTAACGCCGACTTTCCTCATCCCCCAAAAAACATCCGTCCATCAATACATCGCAAACTGGAAAACTGGGTTAACCATTCAGTCGCAAATTGCCGGAAATTTATTTTTCCCGAGCACCCCGGCGGGCAGGGTTCAGCAGAGTTTGTCTGTCCTTTTGCTGACAACAACATTTGTGAGCAATCAGACACCAAGACGAATCGTAAGGAGCGATTCTTGACTTGAACCACACAGGTAAAATACAGATTCGGCAACAAAATAGTCACATTTTATTTCGTTTTACTAAGTCATTTATTTATTTATCTATGTCGTCTGTTGCATTTCTGTATCATCAACACAAAGATCACACTCCAAAAAGGTTGTTCCTCGATGAAAGTGTGGAAACCTAAACATGCTGAGCTTTTAAGGATGTTAAAACCAAAGACAAAATAAACAGAACTAGAAATTATATGGAAAGTTCCAATTTAAAATTTCACAACTAGTGTTCATACCTCCAGTACTTCTGACCGGATTCCTCAAAAAGACCCAGAAATGGGTAAAATTACGCAAAGACCGGGTTAAAATCCAATTAACAAATTACAAAAACGTTCGGTTCAGCCTGAATCAGTAATGTATGGATCTTACCACGTAGATCCGGACCCGTGTCAATATAACGTACTGCGATACAACGCCTAAGAAAAGATGAGTTTTCTAGAAAATGGCGAATATGAGCCACCGTAGTAAACCTCCTAAATTGTAACATCCGGAAGGTTCCGGGTCTCGGAATAAGGGGAAACCCATGCCGTCAAGCCATTTCAGGAATGTTCACATTTGGCAAATCTCATCCCTATACCAATACCCGGATGTATGCTGATTTGGTGATTCTTGGGTGATTGGCTTGGTTGATTCTCCTAAAGAGGCTGTACATGGGTTGCTTGAAGAGTATCCCAATCATCGGTCTTAAACCTCGCACGCCGGTTCAACAACCCTTTTGTTTTTTCTACGTTTTATCTGTCGTCATATTCGATAACATTTTACGGTAAGTATCGAAACACTGTCATTCCTGCGTCACTATTGATGTTCTGCCGAAGGAGAGGTCAAAAGATTCCGACCAAACGGAAATTATAAGAAAAGTTGCAAGGGTGATCGGATGTTCAAACTCAGCAGTTGATGTGGAAGAGTCCCCTTGGACGTTTGCTGCTCCAAACACCTTCTGTGTTTGTTTACCCTACAGTCAGTTATAGCAGCAGAGGGCCGCTATAAATATAGTGTTATTCCTGCTATCGACTGTTACTGAAGTGTTTATGGGAGCCTTCAACTCTCAAGTCTGTGATAATTGTTGCATTCAGCACTTATTTTGTGAAGCGAGTAGAACTAAGGAGTCGTACAGGCCATGATCAAAATGACAATCGATCCGCAGTGATCAAGATGGGAGTATATTTTTAACTGACTGGCTGTAAATTTAGATAAACTGAGTAAAAAGGGGAGTCATGACCGGACAGGAGGAGAAAGAGAAGTCACCAGTCGCCCCGTCTCAGATAGGAAAACTTAAATGGCAAAATGGGGTCGAACAAGTTGGGTCGAGTCACGTAGTCCGAGATGGTTAATGTATCACGACACTAGTTATACTAAATATAACCTATGCCTAAATGAACGACTAATCAACCTATGTCAATCCTGTGCTACATTTAGATGCGTATAGTTTGTGCTATTTTTATTAGTCTAATCAATCAATCAATCATCAAGTATTGGAAGTGCGCCACCATTCTAATGGCATATTCTGAGGCTTATAGCTAAGTGAAGACAATTGGAGACAAAAGAGTTCACAGAAATTGATGTGTAGATGACAAGTGTAATGGACTATAAGCAGATTCGAAGAAATTATATTTGATCTGGTTTTTGAAGATCTGTAAGGAGTCAAGTGTGCGGAGTTGATAGGGGAGATCATTCCACAGCTTTGGTGCACATGAAACTAAGCTTCTATCGCCTGATGAAGAATGAGATCTAGGAATGTTCGACAATGGCTTGTTTGATGATCTCAGATTGTGCCGAATATATGTAAACAATCTTATAGACTGCAGCTAGACCATGAAGTGTTTTCGAAGCATAGAATTATATAATTTGCTTTATTGGTAATCCATGCTATGATATAAGTGTTAGGGTAATACGGTCACAGGTGATCATACTGTAGAGCTACAAATGTACCTCTGTTTACATCATCATGCTGATAGACATTTAATATTTAGAAAATTATTCAGCGAGTTTGCTGTCACACCTCTATCATAAACCTCTTCAAAATGACTTACCGTAAAATAGTGCTTTTTGGGTTCAATCCCCAAGAGTCCGTAATCCCAGAGAACCCCCGAGGCTCTCTCAAGGGTTGGGGGAAGCTGTGCCAGCGGTGTCCCCTCCTCAAGTCACACCAAGGATTTGGGGATCTTTCTCCATCAATTTACAAAAACACAACATTAAAACGTAAAATAAAACAGGGCTTCATGCTCCAGGCTGAACTTGCCCCAGGGAAGGTGTCAATCGTCAAACGGCCCCATGTCAATCAGTGTCTGCCTGGAGCCCACGGGGATCAGCGACGGTAACCCTGCAGGTCGATTGAATTTATCCTTAATATATTATTCTATTTATATTACCTATATTTTTCTGATGAGTGTTTTTGACGAAATGCTTAAGCCTAATTCCACTGGGGACCAGAAGAGTTTGTACAATCTCCGGCAAACAGTCGCATGGGGAAAGAATGCTTTGCACTTCGAGCTGAGCAGTTCAGCTACAATGTCCCCTTCAGTATCAAATATCCTAAGTCGTTTATTTTAAACAAAATCTTTTGCAAAGGCGTTGATCTGTGTTGAGAAGTGGGGATGATTTTGAGACCCGCGTAATGAGGTTACATTGGCCGAGCGGTTCAGAGCACTTGACTCAAGCTCTGGTGTTTCTGATCAGCAGAGGCTGCACCGGTTTGAATCCCGGTCGAGGCACCTTTTTACTTTGAGCTAGATACTTTACCATAACTACTTTGTCTTCTTGAAAATGTTCATAATTAGGGCATTCTTTATTGCATCTGTATTGCATGGGTTATCTTTTCAGACTTAAGTGGTTTCAACTGTCAGTACTTGTTTTGAGTTACGTTTCTTTCAAATATTTGCCATGTCGTTTTGCAGTAATGTTGACATAAATCTCTAACAAAAATATCCTATAACCGACCACTGATCTTGTTGACATCATTTTGAAAATTAGGTTCTGATGTGACTGCCCAAGATAATTACGAGTGAAATCGATCGAGTTATGTTTATGTGTGTGGATTTTCCTTTTCTTCTTCGTTTTTTTTTTTTTTTTTTTAGTGTCGGACGCTCATGACAAAGAGAGCCCAATCCGTAAAAAGGCTTGTCACAACCCATACAAAGGTTGTAAATACGGCTAAAGTATTTTACGGAAACTTCCTTGTCAGCTTCAAAGTGTTCGTCGGTGATATAATTACTGGATTGAGTATTGCAGCAGTGTCGACTACCACCGTGGGAGGTTCCGAAACGCGCGATCCGCTTTTCACCTACTGAACTTTTATTGGTCACTCAATCAAGTTTGTCACATTCCTAATTAAGGAACGGGGAAGCGTTGCGCTAATTTCGGATCAGTCGATGGACGAAAGTACTTTTACCAGCTTGGAACTTGGAGCTCAACCTGGCGATACTGGGATCGAGTGGGCAGGTTTGATTGTTGATCGCATTGTTTTCCCCGGGTAATAATTTATTGGTCAGTACTGACTAGACAAAAGTTATTGTTCGGTTGTTTGTTTGCTGGTGTTTTTTTTTTTTTTTTTTACTTTAAAAGCAATGATCTTTAGAAAGGATCTCAACAAAATTGATCTAAGCTATACGCCGAAATACAGCTATAAGTTTTCATACACGCACAGTCTCCTGCACTACATCTTCTCAGCCCATCACTGTGTTCCGGAGGCCATTAATGTAAGATATTAAATTAGCGTTTTCACCCCCGACTGCAGCAGTTTTGAAAACCCCACCTGTATCTTTTCTCATAGCAATCCATCCAAGAGTCAGAGGAATGCGAACAGATTTGTCTCTCTTGAATCGTTATTTTCCTTGTAGCCTTCACATTAATAATAATAATAATAATAATAATAATAATAATAATAATAATAAACCATACTTATATAGCGCCTCACACAGATGTCCCGAAGCGCTTAACAATAGGAAACAGTAATACATTAATTAAAGAGGTACGTTTTCAGCATAGATTTGAAAATGTTTTCATTTGGAGCAGTTTTGATGAAGTTTGGCAAATTGTTCCAAAATGTTGGTGAAGAATGTGAGAACGCGCGATGGCCATATGATTTAGTACGAGTGATGTGTGAGACAAGTTGAGAAGTAGAGCTTGAACGGAGGGTACGACGAGGCTGGTATGGATGAAGGAGTTCTTGGAGGTACTGGGGTGCAGATTGGTTGATTGTGTTACCCTTAGGTCTTGTGTAAAAAGTTATATAACAAAACTTGATAACTTAAAGAATTCCAAAGCTTGGGTCCCTCAAAATTTGATAACTTCATGAAGAGACGCTTCAGTGTGAAATCGAAGGTACGTCGAGGAATGTATAATCTCAGGTATACGCCGTAGCTACGGGCCACAGCGAGTGGATGATATCGCTTCTCTGTCTTGTAAACCTAATTGATTTTTTAACCACTGGCTCAGTTCGATATACACGCTCAACCCAGGTGCTTATAAATGTCAAATTTGCTCTGGGCATTCTTTCCTTTTCTTGTTTCGTCTTCCTGATAATGATACGTCCTCTTTCAAGATTCGATTCCCATTTTTACATTCAGTGATGAATGCATTGGATTATTTTTAATGGACTTTGGTAAAAGACCCGCATGATGGAAAGAGAAATTAAGCGATCTGACATGAATGACATCGAATAACAAGAAAAGCAATTAATCACTTGGAAAGCAAGTGCAGGATAAAGTAAAAAACCATGACATAGAAGTTTACATTTTAATCCAAACGGAACTCAAACTCTTTGTGAATAAAGGCAAAAGGGTATTAGTACTGGAAGCTTCAAAACTGGAATTAACTAGTATTCAAAAACTGCATCACAACAACAATACCCTCTCTTTGAGTTAAAGATTCTACTCTCCTTCACAAATACATCAATTGATAAGTTAAATGTTGTCATACTTAATTCAATGCTTCTTAACCGCTGTATATTCGATGCTTTCTAAGTTCTTTCTGATGAGTAGGGGAAAATATCCACTGGAATGAAATATTGCATTCAACAATTATAACAATTCTCGTTGAGTCAAATCTTCTACCCTCCCCTCCCAAATACAATTATTTTATTAAGTGAAATACAACCCTTTTTGTGTATGTACCATTTACACTGATGGAGTCATTGTGTTTTAGTTTCTTTGATATTTTCTTGTTTTATTCTATAACTCAATCTAGGTCAGTGCTGGAAAAGCCAAAAATACTTTTCACATTGATAAAGAATCTGGGGCAACTGACCCAGAAAAACATCGGGCCCCATCAGTTTTTTGTTTTTTCCCCCTTAATAATATATATTCATATAGTTATGGGTATGGAATAATTATGATCTAGGGACGACCAGTATGTTGTTGCTGATCATCAAATTACCTCAATGCCCTTTACATTTTACAAATATTCCATTAAAAAAATTCATTAGAGTTTTTACAAATTATTCATTCAATATAACCGAGCACAAGAAGTGTTATTTAAAACCCGACGAAAACAGCAGGTTTATGGCGCTGAGTTAGATGAGAGAAAGTGCATTTTGAATACAAATAGGGAAGTTTATTCCACACGCTGCTGTGCTGATTATAAGCAAGTACGCTTGCCATAGTGATCTGAATTATAACGATGTTGAACTTAGTCTGGTTCCCTGACCAAAGATTCCTTGACGTCTCTTGTTAAAAATTCGACAGAGCCTAGTCGGAGATTTTGGGGTCTGGGAACCAGACTATGTTGAACTACGCATGTTTCAGCAGAGGAGCAAGTGGCTATGGTACAACCGTCTTGAGCTAGAATTTAGTCACTGCATCGTTTATATTATTCAGTTCAAATGTTATTGTTATAAAGAATTTACACAATTTAAGGTTAAAGGGAGGGGACACCTTTGGTAAATACTCCAACAATTAATGATCATGATATTATACAACATTGTTAGAAATATCACCCTTTGAAGTAATGTAGTTTTAGAGAAAGAGTATAGTTGTTTACCCCACAATTTGAGTCTGAGTAAGACTTCAGGCATGAAGCGTTTCTCAGGCATCTGAAATCACCCAACTAAATGCAACAAGGGTGTTTTTCTTTCATAACATTCTTGCAACTTCGATGACCATTTGAGCCCAACTTTTCACAGGTCTGTTTAATATGTATGTTGGGATCAACAAGTGAGGATACTGGTCTTTGACAATTATCAAACGTGTATTTTGTCAGAACTTGTAGACTAAGCATTTGATGTGCTTATGTGATTCATTTGAATGAAATTCATGTGTTACAAAGGTGGTAAGTTTACGAGTATTTACGGGCTGTCCATAAAGACATTAAATAAGATATGTTGGAAAATGACCACTCATTGAATTTGATCTTCGACCAAACATCGATACAGTAAAGAAAGAACATGCTTTGTGTTGAGAACGGACAATGAACTGTAAATAATGAGTATGCACAGAGTAGATTTGATCAACCACGTGATGAATTGAGTCAGTGAGGTCTGGTACCGTGAAGACTGGGACCCTGGTGGGGGTATTGGGCAACGTAGAGACAGGGAATGTAGACCCACAATATTCCAGCGACGGAAACAGTAAAGAAGCACAAGTCTATCCCTTCATAATAATTTGATTGTATGAATATTTTACCGAAAGCTGTACACCTTCTTTCAAGACCCCTCCGCAAAGAGGAGAGATAATCCGTCGGTCGAGTAGTGTTGCCATCTAAGACGCCAAAACGTCACCCAGCAAGAGCGGATCCGTGTTAGATCCAGAATCCTCGGCATTGGTAAATATCAAATGAAAAGGACCTCAAGGCAAATACATCTTTCCACCCAGAAGATGATGAGAATACATCCTGGAGACAGAAATTAGCCAAGACTCCGTAACGTCCTCACGGTAGTAGCTTAAGAGGGTCCGCGGGGTCGATGGGACGGACCGCCGGAGAAGATGACCAGAGAGATGAAAGAAGGAAACCGCTCCACTTCACTCTCTTTACGGCTGGGGGTGGATTTAAAATATTGAGATTAAAACATATCGCATTAATGATGTTATTCTTTCATCAGGAAGTAAACTTCGATGAGAGCAGACACTTGTGTCCGCAACTTGCGATGACATGAACTTTCCATGCGAATCACTGAGGTTGATGTTCTTTGCGTTGATCGCACTAGATGATCGTTTTCGTTGTTGTTATTGTTGTTGTTGTTGTTTCTGCTGCTGTTGCTGTTGCTGTTGCTGCTGCTGCTGCTGCTGCTGTTGTTGTTTTTGTTGTTGTTGTATTGTTATTTTTGTTGTTGTTGTTGCTTAATATGTTGATTTTGTTGCTGTTGTTGTTTTACTGCTGCTGATATTCGTCTCATTCTCTTTCTTTTTGATGATCTTGTTGCTGTTACTGTTGCGTCTTTTCGAAATGCTTACCACATAAACATTCATGAAAAGGACACCTAATTTGAATAACTGAACAAAGTCTCTGAAACGATTCCCTGCTATATGTTAGAAATTAATAGTCTATACAGATGTTTATAATTAAAAACAGAAAAACAAGTTAGAATGATCTAGCAGAAACCTTTTAAGGGAAACTTTCATGGCACAATTCTCTTTGAATTGCCTTCGAGTAGACATTCACGTGGCTTTTAACATTCCATTTCCTTTTAGTGAAGCATCCGGTGACGAAAAAAAGATAAAAGTAAGGGGGTTAAAAAAAGACACATTCTGAATGCAAACAAAATAAATAGCCATTAATGCTGCCCTGAAATGCTTTCAATTCCAACCAATTTATGTACCTGCCCTTGCCTTGGGGGAAATTATATTAAAAATAACTGGAAGAAATCTATTATTGTCCTTTACCTTTGAAATACTTATGGCGTCCACCTTTTTTATTTTTTAAATATTTTTAATTATCTTCTTTTCATTTTTCAATCATGAATTCTTTGTGTGCAGTCGTTAGAAGGCGTGTTTACTCTTTGGTTGTTTCAAGTTTCTATGGACCAAAACATGTTTATTTGTGTCGGATTCCAATAGTGTAAAGTACACTTGTTTATATTTGTTTATTTTGTAAATTTTTGAGAAAAGAGCCCTGAAAACTAAATGACTAAAATAAACGTCATTGATTCTGAAAACCAAATGCAACCAATTTGTATCTGCTATTTAAGTTCATTCTCATAACACATGTTATAATGAGCGAGCAATCAACTCCCGAAGCCCAGTAGATTTTCATGTCACGACCAGATGCAGTTTATTTCCTAATCCTCACATACCAAACATGCTGAAGGAGCATCTCCGAAGCTTATAATGCACTACAAAATAAAGCTTACAATTTGTCATGGTCTTCCCTACTAAGCTAACGGTAAAGCTAGCTGTATCTCCAAGCTGTCATGGAGTAAGTCCTTCTAAGCCACAACCTTGATGTTTCCTTCATCAAAGATTTCCAACGTAGCTTCGACACGAAGATGATAAAAAAAGGACTAACGCCAAGCAATGCCCTCGCGCCGTAAAGAATTTTTAACACGCGGATCGAAATAATTTGTCAGGCAAAAGCACTCACTCGAGCTTGCTTGCGTTAACACTGGGCAATGAAGGCCATCCCTATTTCTCGTGTTAATTATTAATCCAGTCAAGCTTAACCATTTAGATTTTGTGTTACTTCGTTGTTTTTTAGAAACATAACCGTGTTATTTGAAGCGTGTTTACTCTCACAACATACCGTCATGGACTCCAAACCAACAGTTCGCTCGTGGTCGGAGGGTTAAGGGTGATGTAGGGTTAAATATAGAATTCACTCCAGGTGTTGACGGGCAAGAAAGGCATCAATCTGAATTAGAAGTACGTTTCCTCAAAATGCATTCCTATTTTCAAACTACTGCTTAGAGGTTATCCCTAAGCCTGTATTATATACAATAATTTTCCAGCTCTGTCAATATTAGGTTACTTGGTCTTTAAAGGAATTTTAAAGTTTTTGGTAGATTGTCAAAGACCAGTATCCTCACTTGGTGTATCCCAACATTATACATGACATAACAAACCTGTACAAATTCCGGCTCAATTTTTCATAAAAGGTGCAAAAAAATAATGAATGAACCATGCCTGAAGCCTTTCTCAGATTCAAATTTGGGTGTGAACATTACCTCTTTCTCTAAAACTGCATTAGTTTAATGGTGGCCATTTCTAAACCATTTGAAACCTTGAACAATTTATCGATTCCTATGCACCATGTTAGAGCGAGCCCCAGAGGAGATAAAGTGGGCGTGGCTGATGACAGAAATACGTCACAGTTACTGAAACCAATATGAAGTTATGAGTTTCGAAATTGTAAACACGTTTAATTGAAAAGACCAAAGGTCTTTTCTTTTTGGTTGATTCGTCAACATTTCGGCTTTAGCGCGCCCTCTCAGTTCGCCCTTAAAGCAGACATAATGTTTGACGTCATCACCGATATACAATGCGGTTTTATTCGAACCGGAAACAGCCGTTGTTTTTAACGCTTCAAAGATGGCGGCCTCCAGTAAGACGCTGTAAAAGGGCAAGGACTGCCATCGACAGGGGCAAAGCGTGCTTCTTCTTCGAAATGCCAATGGACAAGGTGAGAGTAACAGTGATAATAGCTAAGAGAGATATGGAGGTTAGGAAATCAGTGATTGTGTAGGCAGTGACAACAGTCATTTGCCATGGACTTGAATTGGTCAGTGCCGAAGAGAACCGCATTCTGTTTAAAACGTATGTTTACAGACAGTTCAGCACAGCAGTAGACTAGCTAAGTCGGCATAATGAGCATTTATGGCCATTCCATTAGGCCTTAACAGCAGACGCTAAAAGTA
>JAUELU010097442.1:0-27276 GCA_032357145.1 Evasterias troschelii
TAATAGACACAATCGGCGACTGCAGCACGTGACCCATAGTGGGTATACAATGTAAACAAACCAAGCAAGCAACGCGCAGTGTGAATGGAAACGCATTTATTTTTGTAATTTGTTGGCCTTCATGCCCAAATTTACGCAACTTTCATGGATAAAGCTGATTGGCATCGCTTATATTTCAAATATTCTCATTTCAATATTCTCAGGTGTGCAGTCCCAAGCTAGTTGAGGGCTAAACGTGTGGTTTTCCTGACTTAATATTTCATTAGTATCTTGGCACCAAACCCAGCTGGGCGTTCTTTGCAGGCAGCAACTGTTGTCGAAGGTGATGGTGCTGCGATTCTGCAGTGAAGGGTCTTTAAAAAAAAATTTTTTTGATTTGTCATAAATTGCATCAGTATACTCAAATAGGATAATATCTGTGAATAAATGTACATTGGCAAGCCATATTTAGCATGGCGGCCATCTTGGGAAAAAAAACTAAAAATTGAAAAATAGTAAATAGTAGAGCGCTGCCTCCTCCTTTTTTGAATAAGTCCGGACGATCCTAGAAACTCTTTGCTTTTTTCACTTGGTCTTATAGGAAATCCTACTACAATGTGTTCCCACTCATCTTCTGACTGCTTTTTGTGTTTCACTGAAGTGAGCCTTTCAATAGGCGCGTGAGGGCGCTCTTCCTGGACAGTGAACATCATTTCAACTTAAACGCGCAACACGCTTTCTCACAATGTCGTTCCCCCTACTCAATGTACACACTAGGTCCGTTCGATTAGCTTCCCGTGTGTACCGGGGATTTACACTCGTTTCGCTTGTTGGCAAATTAAGGTCAACCGTTTTTGCGTATCGGCGGGACTTAAACAAGTGTAAACAGACAGCTCTGTCGTTTGCTCAATAATAAAATGTTGATGTCCGTGATGACACAATTTAATTATAAAAGATAACATTCATTAACTTGCACACAGTCATCATCTGTTTGATTTCCTGGAAGTACATAAATGTTTCATGACGATAAATCTGTCTGTGTATTAATTTGTACTTTTGGTACTCGCGTAAAATTCAAATTGCCCCCGCCATCTTGGTATGATTATGTCATTACACCTAGGCATCATTCAGAGACCCGCTTGCGGGCTGTGGTTAAGGTGGCTTACACCAGGGACAGACACGAGTTTCATATGGTGGCTCTCGTATAAGTGTTATGTACACGCGCAAGCTAATCGAACGCACCCTATAAGAACCATGATAACCTTTAGATTGCAAGTGCAATAACTGCAGTATATGTGCTGACTAAAAAAATCAGTTCGCACCGTTCCCTGGAGGGTTAATTTTGAGACCAAACTGTATTACCTTGTTTCCAGTATACTGTAAGGCAATCTTATTATAATTTGTTTACCCTGCAAACAAGTACATATTTTAATGTTTCAATTTTCCAAAATGCAAAACAAACCCTCCTAACCTATGAAACAAACTTGTCAGCATATATTGTCGTACCACAGGGAAATTGAAACCAACTAGGTCCCTTTCTGACATGTTTTAAAGCACCCAACTAGCAAAACAAATCTACATAAACTTAACCACAGGCTCGGACAAGGTCAGCTTTGTTCTGAATTAAAATATGTTAGTCCCAAGTTTTCTCCGTCTAATTTAATAATCTTTCTTTTCTCGTTTGTCCCTATTTTTTTTTCTAGACCTTCCATGCATCCTAAGTGGGAAGAAGATTGGCTTTTTGGATCCACTAGAAAAGTACTTCAACTACAACCCTCACACCAACACCAAGTACAGGGGGAGACGAGGTAAGAAATGGAAACTTAACGCAGAACTACTGTCGAAATTTCGAGGACAGTTTTCTCCTTTTCTGGTTGATTTATTCCATTCTGCTGAATCCAGTTTTGTGAATGGCCATTTTAAAGGGACGATTTTCCGGTTTCCACTTCGTACAGAGGCTTCAGAGATCAGTAAGAATATGTACAGAGATGACCATCGAGTACTTGACCTCTTCAGGTCTTTTGAAACAGATTCAGAGCTGTCTCTACTGTTCCTGAAACATGTACAATCAATTGAAGTTTATGAAAGGGGTGACATTCATGAGCAACCACGACAACTCTTCAAAGTACGCATTACTCCTGCTGATTGTCCAAACTTGACCATTCAGAGACAAGACTTCTTGACTAGAGTTCCAGTGATGCGAGATTTTCATACGGTGACGTGTATAAATATAGAGAAACAGACAGATGCAGGCTCTTGTATCAGCAGTTTCATTACAGTGAACGCTATAAAGACAGAAAACACTTCAGGTCAACTTAAACAACTCATCATTGATGAAGATCTGAAGTTAGTTCCATGGATGGGTATAGCTATTCAAGTTGGCATACTTGGGGACTCAGTAGGTGTCAGTAGGAGTGATGGTCGAGTAATTTGTTTCCTGCCATTGCCTGGTTGTGAGCAAACTGGTTTGCCTGTCCACGTTCATGGCTATTTTGGCCTGGGAGACAACCGTAGGAGTATCAAATGGCCTGATCGAGAATCTCGACATGACAAGAACGCCATTTGGAACAAACTTTTGGCAACTGAAATATTTCCTGATGTCTACAGAAAAGTTGTTATTGCTTTAATAGAGAAAAGCAAACTGTCATCTGATCCAGTCAAACCCGATGATGTGTATAGAGCCTGGCCATGTCAAGAGAGTATCAAAAAGGAGTGGTCAGAGGGTGTCAAAACGTTCCTGCAAATGCTTAGGAATGATGCAATTTTCTACACTGACCACAAGGGTGGTTGTTGGATGAAGGCAAACGAGGTATACGTGGACACCCTAAAGAACCCTCTGCTTACCAAGATACTTAAACATAAGGGATATCCAGTTGCACATCTACCCAATCATGTTACTACATCTCTTCGCTGGGCTGGTGTCGAGTACATAGAGGTAACACCAATAGCTGTTCGTTCATGTATCCGGAATGATCCTCTCCAGTTCCTATCACGAGCTGAGAAGCTTCAACTTATAGACTATGTTACGAGTGACACACTGTCTGATCTGACCGATATCTATCTACTGCCCTTACAGGACGGTACATTTACATTGTTTTCTCAGGTATCATCCACAGTATACATTGCCAGTAGTAATAATCCAAGGGTTCTCATTCCAAATGCAGAACCAAGGTTTGCTGCAAGTGACATGCCACTGGTGTTGAGATCCAGTGAAGTAATATCCTACACTCAGCTAAAGAATCTTGAGATCGATGATATAGCGCCACTCCTCAAGGAAACACTCCCAAGTACTTGGATTAAAGGAACATATGTAAAAGTCAACTGGACTCCAGAATGCAACAAACATCCATCCATTCAATGGTTAAATGAGACGTGGAAGTGGCTGACAAGGAATCAAATCCCTCTCGAAAAATTCCTAGATATTCCACTCATTCCCGTAAAACCAAACACATTTCTCGCAAAGCTGCACAAAAATTGCATCATTTATCACACACATCAACAATCGAGCCATCAGTTGACAACAAATGTCTGTTCATTACTTGCAGACATCGGGGCAATTTTACTGCAAAATGATCTTCCTGACTTTGTTAAAAGATATCCTTCTTTGGACAACTACATCCACTTTCCAACACCTGAAGGAGTACTGAATGTCTTAAATATACGAAGACAAAGTGTCAACATAGAAGAATATGTAGCAAACATGACACCGTGTGGTACAAACGAGCTAAGACGTTTATTTGGCAATTTACGACAAGTTTCCACAGAACAAAGAACATGTTTGAGTCTGTTGCCCTTGTTTTTAACAAGTGATACTAATTACATTACAGCAATGCCTGGTGTGAGTGCAGTTCCAGGTAGTTTCTTTGGAATTCCAGTCAAACGTTTGAAGAAACGTCGAATTATCATTACGGACAGATTTGATGACAATTTAGTAACTCTGTTGGGTATTCGTAAGGAGTCAACTGTTGAGCTTCTGTCCAATAATATCTTACCTGCTGTGGTTGAGAAATTCTACACTGTCGATGAGTCCATGTCAATTATGTCTTGGGTGTTAGCAAACCAAGAATATGATGGTTTAGTCAAGACCCGGAAGTTCATACCCACCGCAGATGACAGGCTAGTAAGTCCCACTGAGCTATTTGAACCAAGTGATCAGCTTGTTTTGCTATTTGGATCCTCAAATTTGTTTCCAAGCAAGGCATATTCCGAGGGTATCCTTCTCAATCACTTGAAACGGGTTGGTCTAAAGAATGATTCTCATGTCACATCTCGCGATGTGTTAAATGTGGCAACCGAGGTATCAATAGGTCAACAAAAGCAACAGGCAGACGTTGATAGAGCCAAAGTGCTTCTCAACCACATCAACCGCTACCCTCGTCTGTTAACTGTGGATGTTTCAAGTAACAGGATAAACAAATCATTGTACAAGTTCCTTGAAGATTTGAACTGGGTACCATGTGAGGGTTCAGCACCACCTCACTATCCTGTTGTAGCTGGCTGGTATGGGAAAAACAACATACTGTACTCACCACGACAAATTGGGTTGATTGAATCAGCCATGTTGCAAGGTTCTGTGGTACCTCTTACCAGTATGACAGGCATTGGACAAGAGCTACTGAATGTCTTCAACTGGAGTGCACAGCTTGATCCCCAAAACTACCAAAAGGTTGAAAATGTTGTGCTTCAATTGAAGAATGTGGCTAGCAACTTTACATTTCCAGCCGGGATACTTGCTGTCTCCAATGCAGTACATGAGATATATGGATTCTTAGCCAGAGCGTCAGACCAGCATCTGAATCACCTGTTCCCAACAATTATCACTTCACAACCATGGGTATGGCATGGCGCAGGGTTTACAACCCCAGACAAAATGGCGTTAACTGTTGGAACACTTCATATTGATCTGAAGCCATACCTCTTCACTGTACCAGACAGTATAAAACAACACGATAATTTGCTTAATCGAATGGGAGTTCAAAAAACCTTTCAGGAAAGTGCACTCAACGTTGTTCTGTCGCATATTCAAGTGAAACACGCAGGTGAACACGTTTGTAATGAAACACAAATTAAGAGCGATGTAGAACTGGTGCACAGTATCTTGAGATACATACCGACCTTACCAGATTTTGATTCCAAGACTTCAGACCTGCTAGTACCTTGCAGGGCTTTAGAAACAAGTAACAGTTGTCTCCATATGATGGAAGCATCCAGGTGTCTGTATGTAGATGAGGAGAGACTAATGAAACACATGTTGGATGAAAAGTGCACAGCAGAATTTGACAAACTTATTATCCATATGTCAATATCCAATGATTTGGCTCAGCGTTTGGGTGTGCAGCCATTAAGTCTTGTCTATGCTCCATCTGAGGCAATAGATTATGGATATGAATTTGCTGGTCCTCATGAGACGACAGTAAATGCTATCAAGCGTAATCTTGACATGTATAAGGAAGGTGTGGACATCTTCAAGGAGTTGATCCAGAATGCTGATGATGCAGGAGCCACTGAAGTCAAATTCCTCATCGATTGGCGCAGAAATGAAGAAACTGTAAGTGATCTTCTTAGTGATGGAATGAAGGAATGTCATGGACCATCAATATGGGCTTACAATAACGCAAGATTCTCAAAGGATGACATCATAAATATCTGCAGTATAGCAGAGCAGAGCAAGAAACACAAGCTTGATACAATTGGACGGTTTGGATTGGGCTTCACTTCAGTTTATCATCTAACGGACGTTCCTAGTATAGTCAGTGGACCCTATGTATTGATTTGTGATCCTAGAACTACACATCTTGGATCTCGTATACCGCCTGGGCTGCCTGGTATTAAATTAAATTTGAGCAATCCAATTCACCACCGAACACTCAAATCATATCCAAACCAGTTCCAACCTTACAATGGTATCTTTGGCTGCAACCTTGCAACATCTACTGATGGATTTGACCACACTTTGATCAGACTACCACTACGTACACGTGATGAAGCCAATGAACAACGCAACCTACTAGCTGAAGGTGTTTTTGATTCAAAGGAAGCAATCAAACCACTGATAGAATCTTTAAAGAAGGCTTTCTCTACTCTCTTACTCTTCACTCAAAATGTTGTCCATGTTAGTGTTCATGAGCTTGATTCTAAGAACCCATGTGAAATGACTACGCTGATGTCTGTTACACTGGAGAGGATGAAACAAATGCCTCGCTTATTATCAGGTCAGGATGGAGACGTGAAAACAGAACGCAATCTCTTAGCGGCAACATCAGCACGCATGAAGGACTCACATTTACCTATCCCAGAGACCACAATGATTGTGAAGGTTACACAGGAGACGTATGCATCGAAGAAAACTAAGAAGAAATGTAGTAACTTTATCATCAGTTCATGCATGGTGCAAGGTAAAATCTTAGAGTTAGCAGAAACGGGTGATGGTCACCGAGCAGGAGTACTTCCTTGCGGTGGTGTCGCAGCTGAACTAGTAGCCGTTGAAGGAGGACTAGCACCAAAACCTGTTGATGGAAAAGCTTTCAGCTACCTGCCACTTGAAGTCTCAACAGGGCTTCCCTTTCATGTCAATGGTAATTTCTTGCTGCAGCCGAATCGCCGCCAGCTCTGGAGCAAACCGTCTTCTTCATCAGGCGAATTCGAAGCACGCTGGAACATTTGTTTTATTAAGTCTGTCTTAACACGTGCACTTTTCAATCTTCTAAAAGATCTTCAAACTTTGCAGAGCAACAATATCGTAGATGCACGAGATTTCCAGAGTTTGTGGCCAAGAAGTTCAAAATGCGTAACTGATTTCTGCTCAATCGTTGATACATTTTATCACACATTGGTCAGAGACATAGATGCACCTGAAGTGATTTTCAATGGGAGTCGTTGGGTAGCAGTGAAAGGCTGTTTTTTCACTGAATGGGACCAATCTGATTCAGAAGTTCTGAAGTCCAGTGTTAAAACACTTTTACGTCAGAAGCTTTACCCACAAAGCTGGGTTGAGTTAGAGCCAGAAGTGCTGTCTAGCATTGCTTGTGAAAGCAACACATTCACTGTCAGTCGGTTTTTTCGAGAAGTTTTTTTTGAAATGCTTCAGGAAGGAGCCATTGAAACTAGTCACAGAGACAAGATCGTCCTGCATTTGATGGATCTTCGTGTCGGTGAAAGGCAAGTTACTGACTATGATGACTCTCTTAAGAATACTGATTGTATTCCTTATTCTCCAGACAAGGATCATCTTGCATCTCCTGATAAGTTAATCAATCCCTTTACACTCATCGGATCTCTATACAATGAAGATGACAATCGATTTCCTCAAGGAGAAGAATATCGCAAAGAGGTCCGCCTCCTGTCCTTGAAAGAACTAGGTATGGCTTGTGATGATTTACCTTGGGATGATGTGTGTGAAAGAGCAGAATCAATCCTTATAAGTTGTGAATATGACCAGAAAGTGAAAAATCTTCTGAGGTTGATGAGTGACAAGTTGGGAAAGCGAGATCTCCCCACAGCTGAACAGAAAGAACGAATCCAGAATGCAAAGTTTCTTCCTGTGTTATCAAAGCCCGAGGGTTACCCTTCTGTCTGGTATAAGAGTGACTCGAGCTTAATGTCAGCAGCTTCTCTATATGAATCCAGCCACATTTTGTTACTTGGTTCTGTTAAACCTTTACTAGATGAAGAAAGACTTGGATCTGAAGCCTTGCATACAAATGTGAAAGTCTTCTTAGGGTTTGGTGAAAATAAATTCTTTCTCACTGACGTCATTAATCAGCTTGACATTCTGATAGACGATACAAAGAAAGTCACACAACAGACATCATACATGGCGCATAGAATTTATTCAATCCTCCAAAATGTATTCTCAAGAGATAGTACTGCAGACCAGAACTTTGTAAGGCTTTGTTCTCTCAGATTTGTTCTCTGTGAAGGTGAGTTCAGAGCTTGCCAGCAGTTTGCCTTCAAGTACACTGGCAAAAGTGGACCGTACTTGTTTCGAGTTCCTACAGACTTACGGCAGTTCGATACACTGTTAGAACTTTGTGGGGTGAATCAACATTTTGATATCAATGATTACCTTCTCACTTTGCAACATTTGAAGGAAGAATTCAAAGAGAGTCCTCTTTCAGAGGTAGGTGTCAAAACAGCTCAGGCAATGACAACAGAAATTGTTTCAATACTTCAAAAAGATTGCAAGGTTAGTCGAGATAACATCACAAGCAACCTGGAGTTAGTAGATGAGAAGATGGTTGTCTTAGATGATCATTGCATTTTGCGAAAACCATCAGAACTTATCTACGATGATATGCGGTGGATCAAAAAAACTGCAGCTAGCAACTACACTCATACATCTGTAACGCATCATAGTGCAGAAATCATTGGGATCAAAACTACTAGGCAGATAAACCTGGAGAACTGCTCTTCTTCAAGTGGCTTTGAATTTGATTTTGGTCAAAAGGAAGAATTGACAAGCCGCCTCAGTAATATCTTGAGATCTTATCCACACGTTTCAGACGTATTCAAAGAGCTGCTTCAAAATGCAGATGATGCTGGAGCCACTGAAATACACTTTGTGTATGATCCTCGAAAGCACAAGTCAGAAAAGGTCATATCTGCGGCCTGGGCTGAGGTCCAAAACCTGCCCGCATTGTGCGTGTTCAATGATAAATCCTTCACTGAAGCAGATATTAAGGGAATTCAGAAGGTAGGAGTTGGTGGTAAGAGAGAGGATATTGCAACTACTGGACGATTTGGAGTTGGTTTCAATGCTGTGTACCATCTTACTGATTGCCCAAGTTTCCTGAGTAACAAAGACACTCTGTGTGTGTTTGATCCTCTTCTTAAGTATACTGCAAGAGCTGATTCATCATGCCCTGGTAGAAGGTATAATATCAAAGAAGGCTTCAGACAAAAGTTCCCTGACATGTTGTTTGGATACATGGAAGATAAATTCAAAGGATGTGAAGGAACGATGTTTCGCTTCCCACTCAGAACAAAGCCTTCTGAGATATCAAAAGAATGCTTCAGCCCCGGTAGAGTTAAATTGCTGCTTGATGAGTTTCAGACTGTCTCGCACGAAGCTCTGCTCTTCCTCAACAACATCAAGAAGATCACAATTTCATGTATTAATGAGGTTACCAACAAACTGGAAGTGAAGTATTCAACCATTGCAACATTTTCAGATGAAGACAACAATTACCGTGCAAAGCTTTCAGAACATGTGAAGCTGTTCAAAAATAATCCACATGAAACAATTCCTCCTTTGTGTCACGTGTACAGCCTTGACCTACAAGACTCTCTTGGTCGCAAAGAGATATGGATGGTGTCTCAGATGGTCGGCTTTGAGGAAAAGGTTAAAAGTTGTCGAGGTTCAAATACCCTGCTTCCAAGGGGAGGCGTAGCAGCATGTATGACCAGTAGAGAATTCCAGAATCAACACAGAGTATACTGCGTGCTTCCATTACCTATATACACCAACATACCTGTGCATGTGAATGGCATGTTTGAGCTTGATTCTTCGAGGAGAAATCTTTCTAAAGGCAAAGATTATAAACCGATGGGAAGCAAAGCTGATAACTGTGAACTGATTCACAAATGGAACAGTCAACTGATAACTGGTGTAATTGCTCCAGCTTATGCTAGATTGTTATTGACAGCAGGTAATGTGATACTTCAAGAGTCTAGGCGGAATTTACAGTCCATGCACTCTTTTATGTTGTATGATGATCTCTTCCCTAAGGATTTAGAGGACGTACATGACGAATGGCGTTTAGTTGCCAAGGCTACACTTCGGTACATCAGTCATAAAAACTTGAAAGTGCTACCTGTTGTGCGTCAGAATGTCAACGACATGCAGATAACTTTTCACCATGTCAACACTGCTAAAAGCTTAGCATACTTTGACAACCTGAATTTGAAAGATGTTCCACAAGGTGCAGCTTCTCTTGAAACACCAAGAACTACCATCTTGAGAACATTCTTACTGAGAGTGGGCTTCAATTTGTTAAAGAGTTCTGTAAAACTGTGTCGTGCATTCAAATCATGTGGGGTCCAAGCAGAGTTTGTATCTCCTCAAGCAGTTGTGAGACATCTTTTGTGTAACCCTTTAATTGGTCCATCTTCATCGGTTTCTTTGACTGATACAGCTTTCCTAGACATGGATACTTTCTCTACGATCTTTCAGTACTGCCTGGAGGGTATCACACATCCCGTTGAGCTGAATGGTCTACCGTTGCAGCTGAAAAATGACAACAAGGTTGGTGTGTTCACAACATCAGATGGACTCTACGTAACATCTCATTGGAAGGTGCTGCCCAACTTGAAGCACATGTTTCTACATAAAAAGCTTGCTCATTTATGTTTCAGTTGGCTTCATGAGAACAACACCAAAGACGAGGCTTTTACCAGTGGGATTTTTAAGAAGTTCACAATCTCTGAATGTGCCGTGCACTTGCGAAACTACCTGCCAAAAGACTGGCAAGGCTGTACTCATCACATGAAATGGACACCAGAGAAAAATGGACACCCTGATGTATCATGGCTGAAGAGCATGTGGGATTTCATTTACAGTGAAACGACGAAAGAAAACGCACATGCATGTCTCCAGCCAATACAGGAGTGGCCGTTATTCCCTACTACATCAGGGAAGTTGGTATCGCCGGCAATGTCGAAAACCTTAATGTTACTTGATGGCTACTCTGATTCACCATTTCGTCAAAATGTTACCAGAGTACTCAAGAAGTTGTGTGTTCCAGAGCTTTCAATGGAACATATGCCGCTTCCACGATCCGAGTCCACTTGGCTTTTGAGCAAGTGCTTAGCTCTGCCTGTCAACCCAGAGAGAGTAGTAGATGTTATCAAGTTTATGTTGGACACGGACAGTGAGATTGGAAATCTTTCACTTTTCGAGAGTGAGACCTTGCTTGAGTACCTTCAAGAGGGTTGCGACTCGTTCTCTGATGAGAATATCCAAACAATTAAGAGGTTGCACATTTTCAAACTGCTTGATGGCAAGATGACCAGTCTTGAAGAATATGAACACTACCATACAATTGAAGGCTATAATTTACCAGAGATAGAGGCTAGAACGTGGATGCAACATGTGAACTGTGTGTTCTTGCATCCCAGTCGGAAGTTAGGTTTAGTGTATGGTAAACTTGGTATTTCTCCCATCACGCTTACTGAAGTTTACTTGAAGTTCATACTTCCAAGTTTCAACATGCTTAGCCTGGAGTCCAAGGTTTCGCATCTCAAGAATATAAATGATAATGTTTTGCCAGTGCAAAAGTCTATTATTTTTAAGCTCTCTCAACTCTCATTCATTCCTAATGGGTCGGGTACATTAAGAACTGTAAAATACTTCTTTGACCCAGAGAATGCAGTCTTCAAAGCCATGGTAGACCCAAACCAACTACTACCTAAACCAATGAGACGTGTGAAGTACTCGCTCATAAGGTTTGGTCTTCAAAATAAAGTGACGCAAGATTTGTTTGTGAAGTTTGCCGAAACAATAGAATCAAAAGCAAATGAAGTGACAAGCAGCAGTCAGCTGAAAAACCTCTTTGACAAAGCTCAAGTTCTCATACGTGAGCTGGAGTCTAACGATAGTCTACGCGATGCACGCTTCCTAAGTAGAGTTTCAAAGATCAAGTTTATTCCTTCAGTTCAAATAAAGCAAGAACTGATCGACATTCATCCTGCTGTATCTGATGGCCCGGACCTGCGTCCATTCATTGCATATCAAGGATCAATGCCCGAGGAATATGTAGAACTTGTGTGGTCGGTCGCTAAGCTTCTACCCAAATGGTCGATACCATCAAACATGAAAATTGATTATAATATTTCAATGCATGGTTGTCTGGGCATTGCGACCGAAGTTGCTCTTGATACGGCACTGAGTCACATCCAAAATGTATGTGGGAGAATGCACGAAAAGAATGCCATCCTGAAGGAGGATACTTTATCCCCGCTTGTAAGGAATAATCTTGAGAAGGTCATAAAAAGGGCATTAAAGTTCCTTCAATACAGTAAAACAAAGCATGGGGAAAAGTTGAAGAAGCGTTTAAACAACACTCCTCTGTGTTTGGTAGATGAAGGAAAGGTCCTGATTAGAGCCAATCAGCTGGTGTTCAATATGACAAGCCAACAAGAGAAGACTTTAAGGCCATACTTGTACAATGCACCGAGGGAGTTGGCCGACTACGATGCTCTTATACGATTTCTTGGAGGTCAAGAGCGCTGTTCCTTTGACCAACTGGCTATGGTGTTATCGACCATACAGAGGGAATGTAAAGATCATCGCCTCTCTCCGAATGAATTTAAGAAGGTCAGTAGTGCAGTGACATCTCTCTTTGTACTACTAAGAAGCACAAAAGGGGCTTGTAAGATAACAGTCTCTGAGCTGTACCTTCCAAACTCAAAGAATCTGATGAGAAAATCTTCAAATCTGTATTACGCAGACCCACATCTGATGGAACAAATGAAGTTAGTATCAACTGAAAAGGAACTGTTGATTCCTCTAAAGCAATGCGGATTTGATGTCAATGACGAGGTGAGTCTTATTGAGCTTCTTCCTGAATCATTACGTCCTAAGAATCTAGGGAAAGAGATGCATGAAAATGTACTTGAAGATAACGAAGATTGCCCTGCTGGACAAAAATGCCCATATCTTGAACATATCAAGAGGATGGTGAATTCAGTGGAGATGACACGAGTGCTTCTTAGACTTCTTCAGCATCAACTAGAAAAACCACCAGATGCAGAAACTAAACAGTGCGTAGTACAGTTACAAAATTTTGAAACATTTATTTGCAAAACCTACCTGCAGATTGGTTTGTTTGACTCAAAAGGAAAGATGCTTGCGAATCGACCATTGTCAACCGCAGCATTTTATGACAAAGCTTGTATATATCTTGAGCATTGTTGGCCATCTAAAGGGGGTTTAATGTTTAAACAGATTGCAGACTGTTGTAATGAGGTCATTGGTCAGTTAATGGATTCTGACCATACCAGCCTCCTTCAGGCTGCTCTCCAGTGCCAGACTCCAAAAGATATGAATGGCGAATTAAGCAAATCACGCATTCCTGAATACGATACCACATCACAAGGTTTGCAGCCAGATAAACATGCACCTGGAACAATAGTACCAAGAGATATTCGACATCTTCTTGAACAAGATCCTTACAATCGGTTCGACGAAGAAGAAATTGTGGCATACGAGCGTCCATTGGAGGATGTTTGCTTTCCGGTAGATGAGAGCCTTGCACTTGGCACAGGAGAATTTGTGCCTCTAGAGTCGGAGCGTTCATCAGACGAGGCTACTGAGATAGTTTATGCCTTGATTATTGAACAGGTCGGCAAAACTGATGAGTCTGCAAGGTTGTCTAAGCAATACAAAATCGATGTCGGGCTCAAAAAACCCATCATTGTCAAGGTAACAGCACTGTACAAGTTCCTGCGACCCAAAGAAAAACCTGACCTAAAAGGTCCCATCCCTGGCGACCCAGCAGCTGAAGTTCCTTTGATGCCATCTGATGGGTACGTAACGGATGTTTTCAAGAACTACGAGGAAGAAATAGGGGAGCAGTTAAAGGAAGCCTTCGATTTACCAGAAGAAGAGAGACAAATTGTCATAAAGCGTCTGTACCGAAAGTGGCACCCAGACAAGAACGTCGGCTTTGAAACACTTGCGGATGAAGCGTTTAAGCACCTTAAAACAAAAATCGAAAGGCATAAAAAGGGCTCCCACTACAGAGACAAATATTCTAAATGGGAGATGGATGCAAAAAGGGACAGAGTGGAAGCTGAGCAATACCAGAAGAGAAACTACGAGCATCAACCGCGATCCAGTGGAAGGGCCTCATCTCATTTTGTTCCACCTTCCTTCAGCAACGAAACCCCAGACCCTCGGAGAGCACGACTGTGGTTCCGACAGGCTGAAGAGCATCTCCACAATGCTGAACAAACAAGTAAAGACTTGCCAACCCATGTGCAGTGGATTGCCTTCCAGATCCATCAAGCAGCAGAAATGGCTCTCAAAGCAGCTCAGTACAGTCTCGACGGTCGTCCTGATTTGAGCAGTAATGACCTGACGTCTCTAGCACGGACAGTCTGTCAACACCGGGATGTGACGTCAAGGGAGGTGATGACACGAGTAGGTGACTTGATTCGTCTTGGTTGTGACTTCAGCAAACCACGCCAACCAGACGATCCCAGCTCAAAGACTAGTGTGCAGACATACCAAGACTTCAAATCCAACATCGCCCTCCAGCTTTGTCGAGATTTGCTCGGTCTTGTAAGGGACATTATTGGGATAAAGGTGTTCTGAAGTCTGCAAAATGGCTCATGAGGAATCAACGTTGCAGCATACTGAAAAGGTTACTTGTATATATTAAAGTAGCAAGTTTACAAATGTATTACCCTGAGTATATTGTGGTTAGTATTTAACCGATCTGCGTATCAATGAAATAAAAAACTAAATGACATTTTCTTCACGTAATTTGTGTACAAAATTTGTTAGCTTCTGGTTGAACCCACAATAAGAAGGGAAATCATGTTTTATTTTTATATGGGTTAATCTGTTTCCTAATTCAGTTTAAAACCTTTTTTGAAAACATTGCCCAAAATATAAACTCTTCTTTAAATATTACATAAGCAAACGGTACTCGGCAACATAATCCTATCAACAATGCACGATGTATTTTAAAATATCAAATAAATTACTTTCTTGTAGAAAAAGTTTAACTCGTGTTTCACTTGACTGTCATCACGATCACAGTTAAGATAACGTAACCGAGTATAGAAAATATAGAAAGCTAAAATGGAAAGTGCGTTGGCTTTTGTCATTTTTGTATTATAGTTCCTTGTGTATTTAACCAAATTATCTAGTTCAAGTATGAGTAGTATTTGCCATCTGTGTATTCGTGCTTTTTGTGGTAAAGCTTTTTTGGTCAACAACTGAGGAGCAATGAATTTTCAGTTGCTTATATACAGTTTCGATGCTCATTTACCGTATAATCATTAATCGTTTTTAAGTATTAAATTCTAATGGTAATTTGCTGCTTCTTTCGAACTTTCAAAACTTGTAAATATTAATAAGATTTTTTCTGAAAGTTGCTTTTAAAGAAAAGTGTACTGTACATGTTGACATTACATTAGGTCTACCACTACGTTATATGAGTGGGACTGTTTGTTTCACACTTTGACTTAACGGTGTAAGCATTTTACTTATTTGATGCAATGTAAGAAAGAACTATCATTTACAGTTTCCAATTTTTGTGTGTGAATAATTATGGTTTAAGATTACCACTAGTGGGACAATGTATATGAAGTTCCGTTTGATTATAACAACAGCAGTCCTATTTGTAACTACTTTACACTGGTATTGGTTTATTAACGTCGCTTTAAATAAACAATTCCCGAAACAAGAAAATGAAGACGAAAACAAGTCTTAGGTTTGAACAAAAATTGTACTTTTAAATGAGCTGTTGATAATTCTATTTAAATATTTAAACTGCTTTCTAAGTAGTGTTGATTCATCTCGTTCCTATTCTGTTGACTACACTTTAAAGTCAAGTTCTCAGTTTATGGGACCTTTGTTTAATGTTTAAAGTACCGTTCATTGAAGCCAATATGATATTTTGATTGTTTAAGTTTAGTGTGAGCTTTGAAATGTAAAAAGGCAATTGCATGTTCCCGTTATAAGCAAACTCAAAATCGCATGAAATTTGAAACATACACTCTGGAGATAAATATACAATCAAGAAGTCTTACTTTATGTCTAAATTAAAAATATTTGTAACAACTTTACGTATAAGAGTTGATATGGATTTTTAATTTATCATAAATACTGTAATGTTAATTTGTAATTCGTTGATTGGTGGATTTTGTATTGTTTATTTTCTTCTTTTAACTAGTTTCCATCACGCTTTTGAAGCAGCTTTAGATAAACTACTGACATCATTTGTCTTTGGGGAATTGTCTTTTCAAAAATGTTCACTATTTTTATGATTCGGTCATACTACTTGACTAGTTTCTTTTAAATATTTAGTAGTGGTTAAAATATACTGTATTAGTATCGTGTACATCCGTTATACTTGTACTGTAGTTCAAGAACAGGCCCTAGTCTTTTAACAAAATGTTCTGCTTGAAGTAGCTTGAAAACGAGCCCTGATTATTACTTACATATTTTAACTTTTAAAGTGATTTTTGAATCATGTTTTTGAATCACTATTTTCTGTCACGCAAATTACTAATATCCTATTCGGAGCATTTTATATAATTGAATTATGTTCGTCTTAAACTTTTAAACTGTGTCATTTACTATTATTTTTAACTTGATTATTAACAGTTACTGACTAAGGTAATGGTTAAGTCAGTGCCAAATCTTGAATCCAAACAACCATTTGAAACATTATAATGTACTCAGTTGTTGTTCATATTTGTTCTACTTTTGGTTGGTTGATGTTTTTCTATTCCGAAGTTACCCAATAATTATATATTATTTGTTATCTCTATTTTGCTGCTGCTCCGTAATCTTTAACGTTCTATTAATCATTGAAACACATTTTTTTATTTTTAATATAATTATTATATAATTAACGTGATTTTTGAAGTGTTAACACCACCGTCTATGCTCGAAGTATGAGTCGCATTGATATAAATACAAGCTATAAAAGGCTAAATGCTTTGAGACAATAGACATATGCTAAGTCTTACAAACTAAAACAAGAGTTTCCTATTTCACTTTTGAGAAAGTAGGTCATGTTTGGTTTTTGTTTCCTGGTGTCTTACATTAACAGGAAACTGATTATTGATTTATTTGATATTGTTCTCCTTTTACTTTCTGTACGTCATAGTTCTGAACAGCTTTAAACAAATGTGCCACAGCAATGCTGAATTGTCTAAAGCCCTACAATTGAGTTTTCCTTTGGGACATTTTCAATTTCCACGTATTGGTTATATATTAATGGATTTTGTTTTCTCGTTGACGATTGTTTTTCAAGCATACGTTGTGTACGGTTATTGTAAGTATAGTTACTCAATATTGTATACGTAACCTTGTTATTTCAAAAGCAAAAACTTTTTTTTTCAAGATGAGGTGAAAAAAATACTACGAGACAATCAGGTTTGGGTAAAATTGTCTGTCTACACCAACAATAAACGACAATGCACTCGCTATTATTGTGACTATCATAATTATTTCAAAAAGGCTATAGTATGGAAGTTCCCATGAATGAAACGTATGGCATTTTAAATGTTGCCTTTTATCAAATTAAGTGTATGTCTTTTGCAGACATTTATAGTTGTTTTATTTAGGCGCACTATGCATCAGTTGGTAATACTTGAATTGTTCTCATATAGCGGTGCTTTCTGGTTAGACAGACAAGTTGCATTGAAAGACCGTTTTCGAAACCACAGCCAGAGCTTGAGCTCCACCATATTTTGTTAAGAAGACGTGTGCTGTCCTTAAGGGGCTTCAGACAGTCAGGCACAGCCCTCAAGCCAAAGCCTAAGCCTGCCTGAGACGTGGTTTCGAAAACGAACATAATTTGCGGCGTATGGGTGCACCACACTAAATTAGCCAAAATTCATGCGCCGCGCTTATTATCATTTTTTGTAAACCCTCAGTTTCTTTTGAATAATAACGTTTTGGGGGTCATGAAATAAATATATTTTGTAGATATAATAATCTGGCCGAACCTGGGGGTTCTGTGCTTCAACTTTTGATGAGGCAGGATAAATTAAGGCTTAAAAGTTGGTCCTATTTGGCTTGGGAAGTGGAAAAGCACTTCACGAAAACGGGCAGCAAATCGGTTTGGGAAAAAGCACATTTTTGGGGTTGTTTTTTCTAGGGTATTTTAGAAAAAAATTAAAAACGACTGACCTGCCAAAAATTGAAAAAAAACCCTGACATTTATTTGTTCGAATATTTGGTTTTCAAGAATATTTTTTTCGTAGTATTTTTGAATATTTAGCATTTAGCGTTGGTTGCAATGGGAGTTCATTTAGTGTGGTGCACCCTACATATACAAAATGGTGGCGCCCATTACACACGTGTGCTTGTTGTTTACGGTTCTAGGCTTGAAAAGACGACAGTAATGTTTTGTATGGGGTAATTGTTCGTCATTTATTGCTGTGTCTTTGAAAACATAGTTCCCTTGGCTGTAAGTTAATAAAGTAATAATGTTATTTCCAAAAAATTACAATACGTAACATAATAATTAACGTTTCAAGTAGTAGTTTGCTGGGTTTTGTTTTTTATTGTAACACTACGACGAGGATAAAACTATGACGGTAAGTCACATTCAAGAAACTCAAGAGTCAACAGTGGTTGGTAAAAGTAGAGAAAAACCATCAACAGACTATATGTAGATGAGTAGGCGGAGGGTGGTGGTGACTGCATTATGGTACAATAATCATGGGGAGAAATCTGGACTATTCCATTTGATGAGGCAAAGCTGAGTGAAAAGAAAAGTCAGATTTCTCCAAGTGATTATTCTTCTTCAATGCACGACCAAATTAATGCATCTAATATGTTTCAAACATAGATCCTTGTCATTTGAATACAAGTTTAGAACAGTCACAAAATAGATACAGGAACTCGTGAAAAATTATGCATATTCCATCAACCAAATGACAAGGATTTATTTGGGATAATAGTTATTATGAACCAAATTGTAAATCAAGATATTTATTTAATGTGTAAACATTTCACAATTTCAAACATAAACACAATTTTAACAACTAAGTATAATTGCCTGGCTTTGTATTTGCTTTCATCTAAGTTTGTTCGAAATTTTAAATATTTAGCATTGACATTGGTGATGTGATCCCAGTTTGCAGAAATACATCTTTTTGCAAGTTTTCACCACCCGTTTTCTACCTGCAAGTCTCGCACGTATTTGAATACTTTTGGGTTAGGACCACTTTGGTTCAGCACACAATGCTTTTAACGCATGGAGGAAACAAAACACTGGAATTGAAAACAGAAACTACCAATTTACAATTGCTTGACAAATCTATTCATTGTGATTTAGTCAGAATATGACTATTATGAAATGGCAATGGCACATTGTGTTATACAAGAACATTGTGTGAAGCATTAATAGCAATTACACCTTTCTGTGTGTGTTTTAAAACCCAAGGAACATATTTGTATTTCCTCGCTATTTCAAAGTAAATATTGTACTTCAAATTGTTTGACTTTGCCTGCATATTAACTTTGTACCCTAAATAGTTGCAACGAAACAGAAGAACTAATGTAATGACCTAAAATATATAGTAAATCTCTATTACAAACTGTTAGTGTACACGGGGGGAAATGCTATCGTTGCTACGACTGTGTCCAGGCTCCAGAAAGTGTATAATAGTCGCTATCTGGACTATCACTTAGAATTCAAAATCAAACGATGCCTGTTTTCTATCTTCTTTGTTGAATGGTGCCGATTACTGAAGCAACAGTGTTGTCATGGTTATGGGTACCCATTTGTACTTTGTTCCGTCGGTTATCCAACGATGTTCAGTTCCGCTATAAAACAAGAACACAACTAATATCATTGGGGTCCATCCTATACAAACTTAGAGGAGGGTGTCGTTTAAATTGCTTTTATCGTATAGTAGTAAATCGCATCACTAACCTTGGGGTGGAGTGGGGGGGGGGGGGGGTGGTGCGTAGGTGAACCAAACTCACGTGATGCAAAACTGGGACGCAGGGAAATTTGCTGTTGAATTAAAAGCGCCCTTATTAAATAACGAAGGTAAGCATTTATAACCCTAGAGAGACCACAGTTTGCCCTATTCTGTGAGTCGGACTTTTAAAGAGCGGCTAAAGGATGCATTCAATATTGCACTTAATGCCCTTTTATGGTCGAATATACATCGTAGTTACCAGTTAATAACTATTTTACACACTACATTTGCATTGATTAATAAATAATTCAAGTCAAAAATGCACCTCTCCGCGCGGCTTTTTTCAGCCGAGAGTCAAAAACTGCTTATCTATGTGATAATGATATGCAATGACCCCTTGACGTCACCGGCGCCTAAAAACACACGATCGGCATAGACACACACACATAAACGTCTCTTTTGAGGGGAAACCAACCAAAATCAAGAAGAAACAACACTTACATTACACATTAAAGAAACCTTACCGTCAATCCAGGGTATCCTTCAAATTTATTGTTGTAAAATAAAGCCTATAAATACGGTAATTAAGGCCTAGAAATCTGATGCGACTCTGCGAATCGATTCGCACAAAATTTCGCACCCGACGTATTACGATCAACTATTCACGTCGAGTCGTCGTCCTAAACACAGGCGCACGTCCGTGTTGACATCAATAAAGTTTTAGTAACCAAAACCTGTTTCGGTTGATTTTTGGCCAGCAGTAAACAGTGGCCAATGACCGAAACAGTTATTGGTTCCAGCCGTGAACACGTAGGGCCTACCCCATGTCAATCTGTTTTATCTTGTCCGCGCGTTGGTTGATTGCCCAAAGGATCCCGTTTTTGAGCCAATAGTCTTCCTGGATATAGTAAGCTCGCGGCATCAATCTGCTGTATACACGTGGTTACCATGTACCTAGATAGTCGATTTCCCAAAATAGTCGCAATATTTATTATTTTTGTGTTTCTTTTTCTTGTCTCCAGTTTATTCTATAAAAGTCAGAAAACATTGAATAATGTTAATATATAGCCAAATAGTAATTTTTTAGAACAAATTAAATGATTCACAAAACATTTTGTGGACAAATCCAAGCACGAACATCGCTGTACTTGGTAACAACGCTTACACTCCACGGACAGGATAACTTTTTTTTAGCTGGATGGATCTATATGTAGACTGGGTCCTCAAGCCTCGCCATAGTGATAACATTTACGTAAACAAAGTACCAGTCTACTTGCAATATGTGGATCGATGTACGCAAAATCAAGCCGAGCTTCGAACAAAAAGAACGAAAATCCCTAAATCACAAATCCGTTGTAAATTGTCCAACTGGTTTTTAACCTGTTGGATCGTCCATAAAGAGTCACATTTGCGGCTGTATTGATTGAAAATGGTGGAGCGTGGCGGTTTATATTGCGTTAGCTCCGTACATTCGTACAGGCATGTCCAAACTATTTACCGACGATGACGTCCCGAATCCTGTTACTCGCGGTTTGTTTGACCTCGCGTTTTCAGATTTTGGGCTTTGAGTGTTTCAAAGAAAAAGACATGTTTACTCTGTTTTAGCGTGAGGTAAGGGACTCATCATACTTTTTTATATTTCTTTGGGACTCCATCTAATGGAAAAATATAAAAACTAAAAATTCAGAGCATCCTGTAACCACTCTTTAAAGACTTTCACCGGCTGGTTTATGGAGGGCGCTAATGATGAAAGTCTCAGAATGGTCAGGCTCTTGTTTAAAGCTCTGTTCTAAAGAACTTTGTTCCGAAGAACTCTGTACTGAAGAAGTGAATTGAGAGAACCATCTATTTGTATTTCTAAGGAACAAAAAAGTATTGTTTTTGATTGAAAGTCAGGTTCATTTCATGAAGAATACCAGTATTTTTGCTAACTTGGTTTTTTAAAAACATATTACAGCAATGGTGTTATGATCTACCGTTTATCTGAACTAAATGGGATGAGTGTGGGCATAACAATCGCAAACGTTCGTTTAAAGGGAATAAAAACGTTTGGCACACTCCTAAAAATAGTGGTAATAACAAGGATGGTAAACAATCATTTTAAGAAACATTTCACTACGAAGAGAGGTGGTTACGTGAAAAGTTTTTAAATCTGAGAAGCGTTAATTGTCAGTATATAGGCCTTCTGTCTCTCATACTGTGTATTCTAAGTAGATATTATTAATCCTGCATGCGTGGACATATTCTCTAAGGACTTTAGGCAATATCTCAATAGCGGGACCACCTTTTAAAACTAAATGTTCACATGAATTTCTACATTTCTAAAAATATACATCTGTATAAGATTAAATAATGGAACGGTTGCAAAAACCAAAGGTATACTTTGTCATTCACTTCAGTAAATCATTGTTGCCGATGTTGTTCAAATATTCTAAATTTTTGACCCAACAAGCCGGGAGATGCAGCCTGTGTCTTGTTCAGACTGTCCCAGTGCGTTAAAGAGCTTCAATCCTGATTGGCCGCTAATAAACTCAAGATGAATCCAGATAAGACAGAGTTCTTTATTGCATCTTCCCCCTCACTTGAAAAGTCTTGAACACCCATATCGACAATTTTGTTATTTGCCCCTCTCCCAGTAGACGTATCTGTCTCTAGGGGACACACAAAAGAAACGTTGTATCCGGCGAAACAAAGGAAAACATGGATAAGGGATTAGTATGAGAGGAGGACACACAAAGGAAAGCGGGATGACGGATGAAAAATGTAATAAGGACACACAAAGGAAGACGGAAGATAAACTTTAACAATAATGGAAATAAAACGATCCATTCAAGAACATTGTGTTTCATGTACAGCCATATAATATTCGGCTGTTGCTTTTAGCTAGTTGAAACTTTACAATTTTAGAAACAAAGAAACAATTTCATTTCCAGTTTGTTATGATTAAAAAGCTCTAACACTAAACGTAGGCCTGTCATTCACCAGAAACATTTTTAAAAAAATGTAATTTCATTTGGAACGACAAACTCATCCCAATCATTTTTGAACCGTACATACGTTAGTACATATAATTATATTTTAACTGTTTCGATGACGTTAGTTTGAAATGTTATTCATATATGTCGGGGCAAGAGATGACCGGGAAAAATAAATATTTTTAACTAGAGACGGACGTCTACTTTTCCCATTAAGGAACTTGGGGATCGTCTTCAACGCTGACATATATTTGTCTGATCACATCACAAAGCTCTGTTGCTTTTTCTGAATCAGAAGATTTCTTGACTTTGATGCGTGCCACAATGCAGTCCGTGCCCCCATCCTGTCCATACTGGACTATACGGCTGTTGTTTGTTGAATGGCGTCTCTATGAAACAAATTCTCCAACGACATCAAAACAGATGTGCTATAGGCTAATCTTCCAGATGCAAAAACACTCCCACACCTCACCACTTCTAATAATTATAGCTACACTGGCTCCCCATAGCCCAACGTATTGAGTTTCGCACACTGGTCCGTACCCATAAATGATTTAATCACATTGCTCCAGATTATCTTTATTCACTTTTTGAAATCCATGACTGCCCATACTCCCTTTGAAGCTATGATGCTATCTTCCTTGTGGTGAACAAGTCACGCAAACTAGCTATAGTGAGAGAGCTTTTTCCACTGCTGCATCCCGCCTATGGAACGGTCTTATTGTCCTCATTTAATTATAACACTAGAACTGTTTTGTCCTTCAAAAAGAAGTCTCATTCTCAAGACTCACCTGTTCTCCAACTTGGATCCTTTGGTAATTTGGAGCTATATAAATTAATTTATGGTTATTATTATCAAAACACGATTAGGCCAAGTAAAAAAAGTAACGAGTTTCTCGTCCGTTACTATTTACTTTTTTTTCAATTTTTAGCTATTTTATCCAAGATGGTCGCCGTGCTCAATAGTCTCAGATGTTGTGCTATTTGAGTATACTGATGCAATTTATGACAAAACAAACGATTTGACCCTTCGCTGCAGTGTTGCAGCACCATCACCTTTGACGACACGCTCTGAAAAAACGCCCAGCTGGGTTTGGTGCCAAGGATATATTAAGTCTGGAGAATCACACTTTTAGCCCTCAACTAGCTAGGGACTGCACACCTGAGAATAATAAAAGGAGAAAGTTGGGAATTCTTGAGGCAAAGCTGCTATTTTGGCCAAAATTAAGATTTCAGCTTTAAAAAATAATAATAATCTGATTAAAGATATATTTTTATTGTTATTATTTTTCTGAAAATAGTCAATAGTAAACATAAGGAGGCGGCGGCCAAGAAAGAGGCGGGCGGGGACGAGAAACTCTTTAGTTTTTGTTTACTTGGCCTTATTAACACTTCTTGTCTGTCAACATGCATGGGGAAAGCGATAATGTTTAGATTGTCAATACCTGGACATTCCTCCAATGGAAGTTCGTCGACTGTCACTTCGCAAAGTTGCAGAGTACCACCCGTTGGGATGTTGACACTGATGTACTGCGCCCTCAATGGTGACTCACAGTTGAACACGATGGTTCCGCCCAATGGTTTTGCTTGTTCAGCAGTCACAGCCAAGCCGCATTGGTCATTGATTAGCACTTCACTGTTCAAGCCGGCACGAACAACGGCATTCATCAAACGGTCACCTTTTTGTGGAAATCAACAAGAACTCTATAATTAACCTTCAATGAAGCCGTCGGACACTTGTTTCCTGTCTGTATGATTGTATACAAATTGAGTTTACTCTGCCAACAAATTATAATGTAAATTTGCAAAAATCCATTATCACTTATGAGATCTAACTAAAAACCATGTCAAAATGTAAAATATCATGAGTGATTATTGTTTGTGGAAATCAACAAAAACTCGAGTAATTAAGTCTCAAAGAAGCCGTCGGACACTTGTTACCTGTCCATTTGAAACACACGTTGTTCAACACAAACAGCTCATCATAGCCCTTTGATCGGATGCGAATGAATGCGCGTTTGTTTTTAACTGGTGAAGGCCTATCGCTATGTAGGCCAAAGTCAAAGAAAGGAAACAAGATTAATTTGAGTGTAGCTTACTACAATTCAAAATATTTGTAACAACAAAAAGTAATACCACAAATGTAGGACTAATGCATACCTTTCTCCTTGGTAAGTCGAAGGAAAGTTCGTTCATGTTTTTTTTATTATTTTATTATCTTATATTTTTCTTCAATCAAGAATATAATCAAAATGGACTAAGATAATTTATTTTTAGCAGCGCTGAAACAAGGGTAACAATTAAGGGGTAACAAGGGGGTTGCACAATTTTTTACTAGGGGGCACTTCTGACACTTTGATTGAAACTGAAGTTTCTGATTGCATTTCCGTTAAACAGGCCTCTTGTCAGTGTTCTTGTTAATATTATGCCATTTACTGATTACCGAAAACTGATTTACATGTCGAATAGTGTAAGCGTGTTATTGCTACTTTTTGTTTATCTCCCACGTTGCTATACTGATTGATTATTGGGTGCCCGTTTAAAAGATTTGTACTTACTGCAGCAGTCTCCACGGTTGAGAATGGTCACTTTAGCAATGCAGTGTTCATCTTCAAGATCTACTCTCCACCAAGGATTGGTTTCATTGTCTTTCGTGCAAACAAACAAACACAAGTTAAAAGCCCCTTTTTCCCCTTTTGTTGCAGTACTTAAAATGTCACTGAAAGCAAACTGTAGAGGAATCTGAATAGAAGGCAGCAAACAGTAAATGTGGAAACGTGAACAGAGTCAATAAAGACTCAGCATAACGTTGTTATCGTTCGGAATCGTGCATCAAGCCATGCAAAAACATTCTCATCCGGGCGCGATCTCTTAGTTAGGAAAACAATCCTTCTTGTCAGTCAAAATGTGACTTGTTCAGACACACGAAAGATCACACACAATGTCATGTTTGGGACGAAATGTGACTCGACTTTCGGTTTCGGATATAATGGTAATATTATTTGTAGATCCAATTAATTTATTAGTAGATCGAATTAATTTATAACTCCAAGGAAGAACTGAAAGACTTACGAGTGTGAGAGCAAACGTTGTTTGGGTAGAGGTATGTATCTTGGCTTCCGTCTACAGCTTTATCTGACGAGTAGTTGTCGCTGTGTGTTGTACTTTGTTCTGTCGGCTTCCCAAAGATTGACAATGGTCCTGCTTGGACTGGAATAGAAAGAAACACACAATAACCTGAAGTGGTTTGTCTTAAGTACGTTTTAGCAATTGTTTTATACTATTGTAGCGTTGACCGGGTTTTTTTTTTACACACAACTTGGAATCACACAAGGTAGTCTAATGTCTATCTTTTTGGGCTTCTGAGGGAGAGCTCTTTTGCTTATGTCTTTATTCAACATGAGTCAAAATACAAGAAGAACGATATGAGCTGCCTCTCTGGCGAACGGGTTTTCCCGATCGGCCTGCAGGGGCGGCCAGCCATTCTCCGACGGGAGTCGTGCTGGCGCCCCCTACTGGTCAATCGGCGGCTGTTATTTACTTAGTTTAGCAAACAGGGCTATTAATGTAGAGTGTTGTTTTTAGTCTGTGAAGTGTTACTGTCATTACTGTTTTTCATACTGGGTATTCCTATTACGCATTAGGGAACATGTTTCCTGCGTGGACATAATATTCTCTCCGAGTCAGTTAATAGTTTCGACTTTTCAAATTGTAATTCGTTGAGAAAGTACTACCGCCCTCTTGTGGTCGTTATCTTAAAAATACCTATTCGGACGGTTTGAAATTGGTTCGTTCTGCTGCCTGCCGTTGGCTTTGAGTAACCCGAAACGGGGTCAAGAACTCTCAACTATGCTAGGTTCCATAACATTATAATAATATATGCAGCAGACCGACTGCAGGGCTGAACGTAGTCTTTGCCCAAGACGTCAGTGATCGATAATGGATAGTGTACTGCGCTCCGTTACAACTAGTTACAGCGCGCCCTCTTGTGGCTTGAACTACCCAACTTGACTAGCTCGCACTAACGTCTTGGGAATCTCGTATCGCTGGCTTAACTTTTTCATTGTTTTCTCCCTAGCCTTTCCTAGGGAACCAATCAGCGCGCGATCGTAGTAATAAATGTGCATAATTACCTATGTGACCTAGGGTCATGCTTCAGATGCATAGTGCATGCAGTAATGTCAACATGGCTGCCAGCTGTGAGCGATTCTTACTAAAATTTAGAAAAAAAACACGCTCGTGAAGAACTAAAAGTCAAACTAATTAAACCAAAGCAGTCATGAGCTATTGATGATGTTCTAGATGGCAACTGCCCGTTCGTCTACTTACAAACTGTCTTCGGTATAAGCCTAATTTTCCAGTCATTTACCTCTGTATGTCGATGTGATTTAGAAAAACTTTCTCTGACTCTGACTGTGGTCTATGCTTTACTATTAAATAGTAATACTACTATGCCAAACGAGATAGATTCAGTCGTCGCAGTTTGTGGATTCATTCACAGATATAGATGAACACTATCAAGGAGAAGGCTGTATGTGTTTTTTTTTTACCAGTCCCGAAGCCCTTATCAGCATAAAATGACGTGAATTTCTGCAGTTGTACTCGGTGTACATGCTTGTCTGCAGTTTAATATTCATCACACAGGACACAGGCATGACAGGAGAAAGTCATTGGTCACAAAGTGGTGAGTTTATGAGAGAAATCC
>JAUELU010097520.1:0-12214 GCA_032357145.1 Evasterias troschelii
GCTATCACAAAGAGTTGAACAAAGGAGGGTCCACGATTGCAGGCTGTTACACACTTGTGTGTGTGTGTGTGTGTGTGGGGGGGGGGGGATTCTCTCCGCATACTGTGCACTGCTGCTTGACAAAATAAGCTCAATTAAATGAAACTAATTGTTGTAC
The DNA here is from genome assembly GCA_032357145.1 of Evasterias troschelii. Classification (NCBI taxonomy): domain Eukaryota; kingdom Metazoa; phylum Echinodermata; class Asteroidea; order Forcipulatida; family Asteriidae; genus Evasterias; species Evasterias troschelii. The sequence continues at coordinate 158 of JAUELU010097520.1, forward strand.
TGTTCAGATTGATCAATGTTCAGATTGAAAGAGAGGGTAAGGAGAACATTCGCAAAAATGTTTTTATGTTGCTTTTTTCATGGCCGGCAGCATATTCTCATTCGCATTTTTTTCCCAAAAATTGCTTTTCTATTGTATTGTTTAACATTTAATTTTCAACACTTTCATAAACATAAATGTGCCAGTTTGGTTTCGTTCGGGCATTCCGTGTTGTTTCCCCTTTCCAAGGGATTGCCGGAGAAGTGTAAAGATAACTGCACTTGGTATTGAAAAATGCCGGATTGTTGTTTTTACCCACGATGTTTTTTTAATGAATATGCATGAAACATGCACCGACCAAATCAAAAAGCATGTCATCACGTGTTGCTTCCTTTCAATTTTTTTTAAAAAGACGGCTATGTGCAGGTACTGAAAAGGCATGCAATCCCACCAAATTTTACCGTCGTCAAATTCATGCCCAAGTAAAATTTTGCAAAGCATTTTTAAACAGCAATCTAATATAGATTATTATTATGTGACGCCACTTTCACAAAACAAAGGATTATCGATAGGATCTTGGTTTGCCATCTTATTCTTATTCAAGAATACGTCCATATGCATACTCGGTCTAGTTGATGTGTGGTGGTAAAATTGCATTGGAGCGCCCGATGTTACAAACATTTTTCCAGTAAAGCTAAAAGATCGATATAGATTAAAAGTGTGCCCTTTTCTCTCTTTTTTTGGCGTATGTGTGATGTGGAAGTTTGATTTTTCACCCTCCAAAACCGAAGCTTCCGGAGGCTTCGTGGTCCCTAGACCCCAACAGAGCTTCGCCCTTGGACCCCACCAGGGCCCGTACGCCGGCCCCTGGACCCCCACACATTACATTCATTGTTTTTCTGTCCATAAAGACCTAATCCTGGGCACACAGTTGCTGTCAATGATGCAAATCTAACAAGTAATAAAGTATGCTTTGAGTTTGTCATTGTACAACTTTTTAAAAAAAGTTTTAAGATTCATCGTAAAAGAAGAGACGTTGAATAATTCAAAAATCACAATCTACCATAAACATTGTCCATCGGCAAAGGGGGGGGGGGGGTTGGAGATTGTTGAAGATGAAAAGTTTGTGTGTGATTCAAGTATTATAAGATTGGTATATCGTGTATGTTAGGCATTTGTTATTGTTTCTCGTTCTTTCTCTGAATCCAAGTATAAATATTTATAGCAAGAAAAGCTTGTCTAGGCCATTCAGACATGTTGAAACCCTCCAGATTCAGGGGGTGGAGCCCTTCGCCCCAGGACCCCACCAGGGGCCCTTCGGGGGGCCCTTGGGCCCGACCCTGTAAATAATAATGGGGCCCCCCCCCCCCCCCCCCCACATTTCGAGACGGATTGACGCCCCTCAATCCAAGTCATAATTATGAGTAGCCCTATATTGGACTCTTCCTCTGTGCTGTACACTGTAGTGTATTATGAAAGTGAAAGGCCGCCAGGGCTAAGTTATGTGTAGGCCTACATATCTAAAGAGGAAGGGAAATGTCAAACCATTTGGTGATGTACTCTTTTTTCAATAGATAGAGTCCTTACGTGAGTGGGGAAAAAGTTCCAAGTCTCTCCTCACTTTACATGTAATTTGCCATTTTATTCGATATCCTTCCAGAGTGCAACATTTTGTCAACCTCCAAAACCTCTGATGACATCATTCCGAGACAAATGGGTCTCAAGATTGTTTATATGTCGGGGGTGTTTAAGTTCATTTCTGATTATTTTTCAGAGCGAATTTTTAACATTACTTCATTAGACTTAAGCAACTAATTAATTGTTATCTTTCCAATGACATTTTTCGTCATTTTTCCAGACATTTTTCGTCAGTCACAAAAATCAACTTCAAGGTTGTTTTGGTTAAATAATTATTGTAGAAAGTCAGTTATTGACCAAAACATCCCCGAACACAAATGTAGAGACCCAATTTTCTCAGAATGTCGATGTCATCAGATGTTTAGGATATTGACAAGCTTTAGAGTACTGGAAGTGAATCGAATACAATGGCATTGTACACCATTTTAAAGTGAGTTTAGAGACTTGTAATGTTTTCCCCCGAACTCACACATGAGGACTCTATCTATTTAAAAATGAGTACATCACAAAGTTGAATTTGTCATTTTCCTTCCATTTTAAGTCACCTATGAGATGTAAGTAGTGTATGACTTGTACCATGACGTAATGATGAGATATATAGGTCATAGTTAAAACCCTACGATGCCCTTGAACTGTTAATACTACAGGATAACCTTTGGGTACAGCAACCAGTTGACCATTGGGAAAGCGTGTCTATCCTTTATAATGATGATTTTATACTTTTTTCAAAGCAACAAATCTTTCCTGATGTTGTAAAGATAGTATCAATGGCCAACCAAAACACTATATTATATATAAAAATGCACAATGCTCAGTCCACGAATCATATACTGCCTAATGGTCAATGTAGACCCTGTCAATCGGGCCTGTCTATTACTTAAGTTTCAACAACGCTTCCTATAGTTCGGGCTGCCTTTTTTTCGTGATTTATTCTGTATGCTCAGAATTGCAGTTTCAAACAAACGGTGAATCAACGCTTACCTATCTTTTTCCGACCGGCATATTTTTTTAAAGACGGAACCAGTTTATTGAGGCGTAGTGCTTCAATGACATTATTTGTACTGGTACTTCTTGTATCTTTAACAATGACACCAATAATGTTGTACATCTATTATATGGCATCTCAGGTGGTATACGTTACTAAGGGAGGTAAGGGGGCCGGGCAAGTTGTTGTTTAAAAGCGAGCCATAAATTGAACGACTCTAGTGGTGGTCCTCACCCACCCACATTTCCATCTGTTTAACATAGGTAGAGTGCGAAAGCTGCTGACTGTCGAGACCACAAAGTCAGCTGTGAACACACTAGTGACGTCACGACTGGATTACTGAAATATGGTCTCTTGGACTGGCATCAACAAGAAACTGGAAAGAAGGCTTCACAATTCGCGAATATATGCGCACACGAGTGCGAGTATATTTGCGATGTCGTGAATTTTATTGCATACCATGTCGCATATCTTTGGGGGTGATGTCATAGTTGCGCACAATTTGTAAGAAGCGACCTAGGGAGTGAGTACGTGGCGCTACAGTCAGTCAGGCTCCTTAAATAAAATTGACGACATCGCAAATATATTCGTAGACGTGTGCGCACATATTCGCGAATTATTTCACGATATTGCAAACCGTGTGCGCACGTATTCACAAATTGTTGCACGACATTGCATATGTGTACGGTGCGCACAAATTCACGATTTGTTTCACAACATTGCATACGTGTGCGCACATTCGCGAATTGTTTCACGACATTGCATACGCATGCGCACACGTTTGCGATATGCGATGTCCCTTCAGGGTCACCATAGTATATGGCCCCAAAATGTGGAGAGATGCCAGCTCACTCGCCTCATTCAAATCAGAGACTCCTTTGATTGATGAAACGAATCGATCTTGAGGGAACGAAAGCGTATTGATATGGGGAAAGAAACAGTATTTCTGGGGAACGAAAACATCTTGAGGAACGAAAGTGTCTCGAGAGAAAAGACATTTTTGAGGGAATAAAATATTAATTTTGAGGTATTGAAAACATAATTTGGGAGATGATTTTGTTTTCACCTTTTTCATTTTTTTTATTATTTTATTTTGTGTTCCTTTTATTGTATATCTACATTTATATAGGATTAAAACAATCAAACGGTTCCAAAACCAATAGTATATTTTGCCTTTAACGTTTAGTAAGTAAAGTAGTAAATACCTTTAATACAGAATTTCTCAGATGCTAACGACTTTTCCCAGATATGTTAGTACATGTATACTTTTCTATTTTTCTTGTCTTTTTTCAACCGAGAGTTCCTAAAGTACACGATTAACACGCCAGCAGAAATACCTGATCACGTAGGCCAAATAAAAAGAGTGTTTATGCGCTGATATAAATAGAAAATAAAATTTGTCAATTTCAGCTGGCACTAATGAAAATATTTATACTACACAATTAAATAAACACAGAAGTGATTGAAACTCTGATACGAGGCGCGTTTTCCCCCCTTTTTTCCAACTTGTTGAACAGTGGGCTCCAGTCAGCGTCAGAAGGAGACGTCGTTGTTTAAAACCTCTCCTTGATCAATAGTTGATATCGACGAAACTTTCCTCGGTTGGCTAGCTCATGAGATCAACTGAGAATAAGGGGCAAGTAAAACAAAAGTTGTCTTCATATGTACCTTGTGCACATTTACTTTATTTTCCTTGTCTGGGTTTTTTTATTTTTTTTTATTTTTTGGTATTGCTCTGTTTTTATCATTTTGACTTGGTGTACAAAATTGCTGCAATTCAGCCTTTGGCTGCCATGTGATATTTTGTGTGTGAATAAACCAGCAATGAATGAAACGATGAATGAATGAATGAATACCGTTAAAGGCAGTGGACACTATTGGTAATTACTCAAAATAATTGTTAGCATAAAAACCTACTTGGTAATGAGCAATAGAGAGCTGTTGATAGTATAAAACATTGTGAGAAACGGCTCCCTTTAAAGTAACGTAGTTTTTGAGAAAGAAGTTATTTGAGGTCCCGAAATCAAGCATCTGAAACCACACAACTTTGTGTGACAAAGTTGTTTTTTCTTCCATTATTATCTCGCAACTTCGACGACCAATTGAGTTCAAATCTTCACAGGTTTGTTATATTGTGCATATGTTGAGATACACCAAGTGAGAAGACTGGTCTTTAACAATTTCCAAACGTGTCCAGAGTCTTTAACTAGGTCCGTGATATGTCAAGACAAAACATAACATTATGAATTCATTATTTCTGTACTTTCGTCGTAATTTGTTCTCTATTTTCAAAACTTCATTTCATAATAGTTTGAATGTATTATTCGTCAAAATTTGTTCTCTGTTTTCGAGATGCAATTTCGAGGGAACGAAATAACGAAGTAGTGTATTTAGTTCACTCGCAATAATATTTCATTCCAGCGAAGTAACGTTTTCTAAAATTAATATTTCGAGGGAACAAACAAATATTTGGGGGGACGAATTATTATGTCGAATAATTTTGATATTTGTTGTTTACCCTTTCTTCTTTTAAGGGCTCTGTATGAACTCAAATAACTTAAATACCCTCTAGTTTCGTGAAACATTGCTCGTACAAAATATGCAAACTATAGTCATATGTAAGTGACGAAATTTGCATAAATTATTTACAAAAATAATATTCACGATTCCCCACTACGGAAGCCGGATAGTGCCAGAAAATAAAGAGTGAAATAATTGTTTACGAGCGCGAGAATATTTTTTTGTACCATTTATTTGGCGGCCGCCACTTAATTAAGTGACGGCCTCCAGATAAATGGTACAAAAAAATATTATCGCGCTCATGAAAAATATTATTCACTTCTTATTTCCTGGCACTATCCGGCTTCCGTACCCCACAAATCGCAAACATTCACAGCACGTAAATATTTACGCAAATTCACGATTTCAATATCATGGACCGAAAATAATAAAAAGTAATGACCCTGTTCCTTAGCTACCTCCGCATCACTGCACGGTACAAATTTGAACAGTATTTTATTACCCCAAAATTACATCTACTGGTATCCCATTATATTCTATAGATAGGTCAGGGTCTAGATGTATAACTTTCATTCACCCTCATATATTTACTGCAGGTGAGCTTTCTTACACCAACGATTCACGTCATGGCGGAACTGGGTAAGAAATTTATCCCATTTGCTTTTATACTGATCTGCCTGTGCACTACTAGTAGTTACAGCAAACCAACAAAATCCACCAAAGTTTTGAAATTTCTTTTCTACACTGCGGGTGACGATGGAAGTCATCATGCAGCCAGTGCTAAAATAGCAGCATCTCTGGTTCGAATGGGTCATCAGGTCACATTCCTCCTCAGCAAAAGCTGCACGAAATGGATGAACGCGAGCGACGCTGACTTGTTTAAATTCGCCGTCCACAAGTCCGAGTTTACGGCCGAGGATCGGAGGAGCATCTTGCAAGAGATGTCACGCGCTAGCTTACGGGGGGAGCTCAAGGGTTTATTGAACAATATGCTATTTTTTATGCGCCACATGTGGTCAAAACCACAGGGCAAAAAGATTTTCACCCACGCGGCCGAGTGCGATAGTATCCTTGGTGACAACGAGACGTTACAGAGTCTTCAAGACGAGAAGTTTGACATACTGGTCGGAGAAGAACTCAGTGAATGTCAACCCCTTCTTGCTCAACGGCTCGGTCTTCGGTTCCTTCATGTTTGTGCTAGAGGATTGACACCTACAAGGGGAGATTGGTGAGTAGCAGACGCCCATTTTACATGATTCTTATCCCTCTGAAAAAAGGCACGATGGCTGTCTCAGCAAAACCACTTATTAGTGAATAACTCCTACCAATTCCCCATACTTCCTGATGCTCGTCCTATTTTATTGTATTTTACACCAGATGATCAACTTAGAAAATTCTACTCCAAAAATTTGCTTAAGCCTTAGCGTATTTCACAGGTTAGCAAAAAAATACAGCAGCCATCTTGCACGTTCACAATGATTTTGCATTGTTACGTCATTCATTTTCGTGCAGTAAGCACCGGAAGGTTAGCATGCCTTTTCGTGTGCTTACGGTTAGCAGCGCTATGAAATAGAAACTCGTACGTAAGCACATAATCGGCCGTTAAGCAGCTCTATGAAATTGGGCCCTGGTGATTTTCATCACGCGACCAAAACAAATTTGATGATCGGAGGTGGGCGTACAATTCTCTTTTTTTTTGCAAGGAACCGGAAGCTGAGGTCAATTTTGATTCTTGGGTTTTCTTCATTGTGTTTTTGAATTGATTTTACTTTCATGTTTTGTATCACTTAGTATTACATTCCCAACAACGTGTAATTTTCATGGTCATAAAGTACGTTAAACTAAAATATATTATGGACGAAACAAAATCTTGCCAACGTAAAACTCCATATGATTGGGACCACAATGGTCCCGGAAGTTCGATTACGCGCGAGACTTGCACAGTCTATTATATACTGGAGATCAATGATGAGCCTGAACATCTGACGTCACACTTCGAGGCTCGTGAATAATGCCATATACTAGCCGTAAACTCTCGGCGGGATCCCGTCGTTCGCACCTTTGACCTCTTATTCATGTACGGTTGATTAATATCAAATAACAAACAACAAAGACGTTTAAAGGAACATTACAGAATTGGTTTTTCTAACAAACAGTTGCTAGCAGTGTAAGCACTCTATGTAATACACCATATACATAAACTGAAAAACCTGTAGAAGTTTGAGATCGATCGGCCATCTGGGTCAAGAGAAAATAGTGAAAAACTGGTTACACATTTGCATGAAATCATCAATGAATAAAACGCTCACTGAGCGGTAAACTCCAATCGGAAAAATAGTTTTTATTTATTTCGCACCAAATATGGCATTTCAGACAGAAATATTTCAAGGGATGTTTTCTACTATCATCATCATTAGACCGTGTAAGTTTTATGTAAATCTGTGATCAAACGTAACATATTTTACGAGTTTTTTTCTTACCAATTCTGTAACCTCCCTTTAATATCCATACACTCGTTTCAGGTACGGCATACCTAGTCACCCAGCCTACATCCCCATTCGCCAAGCCGGCCTGACGGACAGGATGACATTCCCGCAACGCCTGAAGAATTTCTATTTGTACGGCCTCCACAAAGTGTTGAACCACCTCCAAGTTCAGCATTTTTTTGCATATCTCCAGCTGAAGTATAAACTTAGTCCGGAGCTCTACATGTCGGAGATGTTGGCCAGGGCGGAACTTCAGATATTTGTCGGAGATTTTGAACTGGAATTCGCCAGACCTCTGCAGCCGAACTCGATTGTGATTGGATTACCCCTACTTGAAGAAACGCACTCAGAAAAAGAAGTAAGAACTATGGCGTTTTCTCAGAAAACTTTTGAGACTTTTGGGAGGGAGAAGCTAGGTTGAAGCAGAGGCTTACCGCGTACAGTGCGTGTGTGTTGAGAGAGCGATAACTAGCGATTAGAAGCCATTTCGGTCCAGATCCCTCCCCGCCTTACAAAAGAAAACAATAACAATAAAAAAAAACAAAAATAAAACACGCATTTTGCGCACACAGGGTATCAAACTAGGCTGCACGTTGGGTTGCGCTGCAATTGGACTGAAAATGGCATCAAGCAATTACCACGTGACCGGATAAAAATGGTCCCAATGATGTCGCAACTCTCTCAATGCTCTGCTTTGACAATGTAATTCCAGTGTCCTGAATGAAATAATTTTCCTCAGCACTACGTCTGCTGCCATCTAGCGTTCGAAGGTATACCATTCCTCTCCTTCTCTTAAATTATTAGCCAGTGCTTGAATTAGTGTCTACGGCTGCAGCTGTTGCCAAGGACAGCATTTGCTTTTTATCCGTGATGATGACGCAGTTTATAGCAAGCCGTAGCTGCTAATTCGAGAAAACGGCCACATTATTTTTTAGAGTATCGTTATGTGCCGGTGTCGGGGGTTCGTACCCCGGAGTAAGAGCGTTCCATACGATAAATTGTTGATTGGTAATGCACATCACATTCCCTTTGAAGTACATCAACACTCAACATTTGTACAAAAAAACAATTCAGACTTATGTGTACATTGGTATCGAAAGTTCAGCACGTAGGAAATAACTTGGGCTGAAAGAGGGTGATTCAAAAGATGGCGCTATCAGACAAAATGTCTACACAATTCACCGCCTGGAGGACAGAGTCGCATGACACACCGGTATGTCATGAATTTGTGTGAATCAATTATTTGGTTGGGGCATGGTTTCAATCCTCAAACGAGGCACCTGTTTAGGCCCAACGTATATTCGGTACATTGGAAGCCGTGACTTCCACACGTAATAAATCCTTTAAGAGGGCTTGGGAGGGGCTCTTCTCCCATTTCTACCCGCAGAAACTGTCGGCAACATCAAAGGACTTCCAGCGAGTTTTCAATCATGTCTGCGTGCCTCGGACTTAAGGCGACCTAGCACTCGAGTTGAAGCGATGTTGATATTAGGCGGCCATTGCTTCTGTACAAACCAATGGAGAAATTTGTGTACATGCACAATGGAAGGATTTTTTGTTCTCAGCCCCTCTGACCCAAGTCACCGACCACTGCCGATTGACACCCCCTTGCAGACTGTGTCTAATGGTACTGGTGAAGATATCATGGAGTATGGCATGGCTGGGATTTACCACGTGGGTGATGTTATGTTTTTCTTGACTTGGGGAAGTCGCGACTTCCCACGTCACTCGCTGGGACGATCTTCTGTACGTTGCAAAACGGGGGGTGTAAAAAATGACACCATTGACACACATTATAGATACCAATCATAAAAGAGAATCAAAATGTACACCAATGTATTTGTTTTTGCAGTAATTTATGTCGTTTTTACACCGTTACGGTGTAGATGTTGATTCTGTTGTCGGCATCTTTATATGAGAACTCCCGTGAGGTCCATTTAACTCACCAGTTTGTGCAATGTAACTTATCGACGTCTCACTTTTAAAGTCGTCATGGCGATATGAATTCTCACGACAGGTCGACTTCTTAGTTCCAACAAGTCGTCTTATTTCAGAGCGACGTAATAATGCAACGGTTTTTTTTTTTCAACAACTCACAGATACCCAGAGATATTCAAGACTTTCTTGACACCGTTGGCGATGAGGGAGCTGTTTTGTTCTCGTTGGGCAGTCACGTGAATGAGATTGAGACTGCGCAAGCTCAGATGTTCGCTTACGGTTTTTCTCGTTTGCCTCAACGTGTCATCTGGCAGTTCTCTGGGAATACGTCACACGTCCGCGTCGGGAACAACACGAAAATTGTAAAATGGATGCCACAAAAGCGGTTGATGGGTAAGACGTTTTTCTCTAGATGGATCAAAACCACAGTCGAAGGCTTGTACGTTTATAAAGCATGCAGACTTTTTGGAAAACAGTGAAATTACAATAAAAATTACAACTGGCTATCCAGTGTCTCTCTGAAATGAACAGTCTCTTGGTTACGTCTATAGCTTTGAGAATGACGAGAGGGGCAAATATAGCAGGTATTCTTGTAATTGTACGTGTACTGAGCATGCTCACTCTTTTGAAACATTGAATTACGATAAGTACTCTGCTTAAGTGTCTCACAGAAAGTCTGAAATTACTAGTCCAAGTTACATCTGTTTATTTCTTTACAACAACACAGATCATCCGAAAATTAAAGCGTTTGTCAATCATGGCGGGCTGCTGGGCGTGCTGGAGGCGGGATGGTACGGCTTGCCATTGGTTGGCATTCCACTCTTTGGCAACCATTTTGACAACATGGAGAGAGTCGTTGCTAAGGGGATGGGCTTGAAGCTCGAGATAACAACAGTGAACCCTTACATATTATGTGACGCAGTCACGCGAGTGATAAAAGAACCAAGGTATGTTAACAAAAATCTTTCGGCATGGGATCCGGCTTAAGCCCGACCAAAGTCACACACTTTCAAAATGACTGGAGGAGCCTCAGCCAGAGCCTCAGCCAGAGCCTCATCTAGGGCCTATAGTCAATTCATATTAACTTTCCCTCGCGATTTGTTCTTTTTCCTATAATGCATTGGATTTCAAAACTTCCACTCCAGTTCATATGGGTATCCATCGTCTCATCTTTTGTAAACCCAGATTTCGAGAGAGGGCGCAACACACTTCTCTTCTGATGCGAGATCAACTTGTCAACTCGGCTGACAAAGCTGCATTCTGGATAGCCCACGTGACCAAGTACGGTGGAGGACACCTTCGCCCAAAATCAGCAGATCTTACGTGGGTCCAGTACCATCTCATTGACGTGTACGTGTTCTTTGGCGCCGTTTTACTTGCGATGACGGGGTTTCTCTTTCTTGTTCTCAGGAGTTGTGTACGATTTGCTTTGAGGTATTTCAAAAAATCAAACAAAGTGAAAATCAACTAAACGGTGTGGTATTTTCAGGGGAGAAAGAATTACGCCACAAATTTGTTTTAAAGGAATATAATTAATAAAGAAAGATGGTGGGTTCTGCTTCGTCACTATAATTTAATATCTACACAAAATAAAATATTTTTTTTTTTTTTAATTCTCTGATTTCATAGCTATACCATTGTCTTCTGTAGAACTTTCAGATTAGCATTTAGCAAAAGTCGTGCATTTTCATGTTTATTACCAATTTCCTTTCCAACGTCATGCATGGAGTTTATTATTATTAAAGATACATTTGGCAGTTTTCGTGAAAGGCTCACTTGGAATTCCTGTTTTCGATATTGTTTTGGATGTGCGTGTAGGCCTACATTAAGTATAATTTGTTTTAATTGAGTTTTTGAAACCGGTGCCTTAAAAGGGATTTTGGCACACAGGGAGCGTTCCACTTGCGGAAACAGATCGTAATTACTGTTCGATCGCGCAAAGTTTGTGATTGTTGGAACGATTGGTTGCACACTTCGTGATATCAATATGGCGGCACTCTGTAATGGATGGCGACACCGCATGTATTTGTTTTTGTATAACTTGGCTTTTTGCTGTATTGAAGGTTTATTTTAGTTCTCTTTTATCTACCAAGACTGCAACTAATTAAGTTGCTGTGCAACCACTGAAAACACATTGTAACTATTTTAGTGACAAGAAAATATAATCGTCTGCCTACCTTTTGTTGTCCACAATTTTAAAAACCACCAATCAACACCTCATAAATACGTTCGCCTATGGTTGCTAACGTTCGCCAACGTTGTTGGCACACAACTCGTTCCACTTGAAAGTGTTGACAAACGTTGGCAACGTTTGCAACGTTTGCGCAAGTGGAACGCACCCCCGTTGTAACGGCAAATTAACCAGATGAGTCAAAAGAGGGCGCTATTAGACGATATTTGCACACAGTTCCCCGCCATGGGGGCAAAATTGCCGCGGGGGGGGGGGGGCAGCGCGCCGCCTCGATACCTCTCTCCACTAACCCCTGGGCCCAATTTCATAGAGCTGCTTAA
>JAUELU010097619.1:0-12196 GCA_032357145.1 Evasterias troschelii
ATTTCAATGTTTTTACTGTATGCGAGCATTTGAATTACCCTTTTTGGGATATAATAAAGATTAATTGAATTGAATTGTACAAATTATTCATTGAAGTTAGGCCTATACTATTGAATTGTATATTATTCACAAGAGAGCAGTTTTCTAGAGTTTTTCAGTAAGTTTGAAGTTGGGACCGATACTCCCGTTCTTTTTGGTTTATTGAATATGCTCAAGTCTCTCTTTGATGTATATATCCTAAATTTGACATTACTAGAAGTCTTAAGTAATGTGGCTCCTGTTTTATGCTTAAAGATTGTTAATATTGATGATGTTGTTGAGCTATCATCTAATTTCGATACGTTTCCAAGATGGCTGATGCCATTTAACTTTTGGCGGGAACTTGCAAATGGATTATTTTGTTCGCCTTAATTTATACTTTTCTATTTGCCATCCCGTTGCATTCTTTTTTGGCAAATCATTAAATCTAGACAGTCTTTATCAAAGTTCATTGTTTATTTAATTGATTTGCTTATTGCAAAATGTGTAATTTTTGGGTTGGGGTAAAGCCACCCTCTCGCTGTTTTTCGAGAGACTCCTACGTAACTGTAAATAATATCAGTGACTTACATGTATAAGTTTTATTTTTGATGTACCATTTAAATAATGTTTTATTTATTGACTCTCACCTCTGACGTTGAAAGACTGACACCAATCACTTTCTCCGTCTTTATGTACAGATAGCAATAAAAGTCTGGAACGACAACCAGTGAATAAATTTGTGCTGCATCATACGAATTTAAAACCGGTCACAACTGTAATATTAAAACACAATCATGTGTTTGTATGTACGGGGAAAATTCAAGTTAGTGCTAAACTTTAGTTCGACAAAGCCTCATTGCTTCGTCTAAAACCATCCTCAGCTAGACTACCAAGATGTATTTTTAATCGCCTTCGAAAGCAGGGCTTATTAAAGGCAAGGCGTGGTCGTTGCAGTGGCAGCGACAAACTCCTGTATTTGTATCTCCAATAGGAAACCAGATACAGCATTGGGAATCACCTACTACACAAAGATTTGTTCTCAACATAACATTAAACAAGAATATTGATGTTGATGATAGAGACTATCCTCAACAACCATCATTACTACCTCGTATTCTTCTCACTAATGTAAAATTGTTGAACAATAAACTTGAAGAATTTGAAATAGTGCTCAAATCTAATAAAGTAGACAATGCTGTTGTCACTGAGACATGGTTCACAGAAGCCCCAACACAGGTGGCTAGCATCTCTGAATTTACTACCTTCAGCAAATCTCGTCAAGTCAGAAGAGGAGGAGGTGTTAAGGTTTTTTGCAAAAAATCACTTATCAACTCATACATTACCCAATCATAACTGTGAGTATGAATGTTTGTGGCTGAACGTCAAAGTCACAAAAACAAGACCAAAATGTTCTCCAATAAACCTATAGGAGTTATTTATTATCCTCCAAGTTATTCATATTACCGTAAGATACTAGAACATGCCACACAATAGATGATATTTGTGCTTCAGACATGTCAGAGATCATCATGCTTTTGGGAAATTTTAACAAACTTGACTGTGATCCGATTGAGTCTAATTTGGACATGACACAACTGATATCATTCCCACTACGTGGAAATGCCATCCTCAACAAGATGTTTACCAATGCACCCGCTGTGTCCAAAGATCCTGAACGGTTGTCACCTCTTTGAACCAGCGATCACTGTGTTCTCCTGACAGCAATCTGTGACCTCCCCCAAGAAACACGACAAGCTTACAACCCTTCCGAGACTCTGCTGTGCGCTCCTATGGTCGATGGATTATCAACCACAAATGGGATGATGCTATCAATCATGAACCAGCCTTAGATTCAGTTGAAACATTCTTGTCTGAAATCACCAATGCTTATCAACTACACTTCCCCTTGGTAAACTCAACACTGAAAGCAAAGGACAAACCATGGATGACAAATAGAATTAAACAAAAAATGGCACTGCCAAGTTCAAAAATTGTGCCATCTTAAGCCCAAGCATACCTTAATTCCTGGAGCCAACTTAGATCCTTTAGCAATCAATCATCACTTTGCCAACATTTGCAACCAGCTACATTCAGTTAAGCTTCAAGAATTGCCATCTAATCTATCAACCAGGCTTCCACCTCCCACTATCTACAGAGCTCAAGCTTTGCAAACTCTCCGAATACTTAAACCATCAAAAGTAGGCCATCCATCAGACTTGCCAGTTTGACTGATCAGAGAGTTTGCTAAAGAGTTGGCAACACCTCTAGCCCATTTGTTCAACAAATGCCTTTTGGAAGGAGTTTTTACCTAAATGTGTGGAAAACAGCAACTGTTGTACCAACCCCTAAAGAAAGAAACATTTCCTCTTTCGACCAGCTAAGACCAATTTCCCTTACACCAATTTTTGCTTGAGTCTTTTAATCCTTTATTGCAAGATGGCTACTAGAGGACATTTCAACCAAACTTGATCCCAAGCAATACAGTAATATCAAGGGCAGTTCCATGGTTCACTACCTTGTGGATATGCTCAATTTTGTTCACCAGGACAAGCCAAATCATTATGCCAAACTCTGTACTGTAGACTTTACAAAAGCCTTTGATCGAGTTACATTGTGATTAATAAACTGATACAAATAGGAGTAAGAAGATCCATCATCCCCACTGTCTGCAGCTTCCTCACTGACCGAACTCAGCACACTAAAATCTATGGTGCGGTTTCCACCACTCGGGACATTTCTTGTGTTGTACCCCAAGGTACAAAACTGGGAGCCATTTTGTTTCTGGTGTTTGTTAATGATGTATCAGCTGGAGGCTGCGGGCGATGGAAGTATGTTGACGAACTTACTTTAGGTGAAGTTATTAAGTATGATCAACAATCTTCTATACAAGTTCACCTTGATAATATATAGCTGGTGTAGTGGTAATGATGTGCTCCCCAAACCTGACAAATGTCTCACAATGACAATATCTTTTTTGAAGCGAAATATACCTCAAACTTTGGTTTTCTCTCAATTCGATAGATCTCAAGTGGCAACATCAATTAAATTGCTTGGTAAGATGGTTCAAAACAACTGAAATTGGGACATACACATTGCGGAAATTGTTTCTAAGGCATCTCGTAGGTTGTACACTTTGTGCGTACTACGTAAATCCAAAGTACCTATAACAGACATGGTGGCAGTCTATACTTGTTGTGTTAGACCTATACTGGGAATATGCTAGTCAAGTTTGGCACAGCTCCATTACTGAGCGACAGGTAATTTCTGTTGAAAATGTTCAGAAGTGTGCCGTCTGCATCATCCTTGGCCATCAGTATCACTCCTATACCATGGCACTTGAATTACTAGGCATCTCTTAACTCAAATCTAGATGAGAAAACCTTTTGATGAAGTTTGGTAATAACTTACTTAGATCAACTAAATTTAGGAACATACTCCCCCCTGAAAAAACAACTACCGGTAATAGGGTACTCTGAGCTAGTATAACCGGGCTTGGTTTACAAAATGATGCGTTTTTTCCACATAGATACTATTTTCTTGTGGGCAGGCTCTTTGGATCTTGAGCAATGGATGAATTTCAATCTGATCAAAACATTTTGGGCTTTTTTGGTATTGTGCTGTCTCAAAATTGTTGCGTGTGTTTTTTATGTTTTTCTTCATTAAGAAAAACATAAAACACACGCAACAATATGTAATAAAAAGATTGGAATAACAAATAGTTATTAATAACTATTTGATATTCCAATCTTTTTATGTAATATTGCTGGTGCTTTTATGAGATTTTTAATGACTGTTTTTTGTAAACTGTACATGTACATTTTGGCTTTTCAGACGCTGTATTGCAGTATTTTAATAAACCATTAGTAATAATAATAATAATAATAATAATATCAGTAAAGTAAGGACATATTTGACACACAATGCCCCTGCATATATTTATGACCTTCTCAAACCATCTGATCCTCCTTGCAAACTCAGGTCTTACAATTCTAACCTCCTTATTGAGCCAATATCCAATCATTCATGGGGAGATTGATCTTTCTCCAATGCTGCGCCACGCCTATGGAACAAATTGCCGGCACAAGTAAAATCATCTGTTTCTTTAGACCAATTTAAAAAAAACTTAAAGACCCATATTTTCAATCGAGTATTTGACTACATGGTTTGTTTTTACTTGTGTTTTTAACTTGGATTTCTTTACTATGTATTGTATTCTGGATTTCTTCAAAGCTTAGGCCTAAGTTTCAATTTTGATTTATGTAAATGTACATGTAATGTTATTGTTTGTATTATCAACCATGTCAACATGAGCACTTTTTGGGGTTGTACGCTTCATGAGTTTTCATTTTTTGGTATTCTAGTAGCATGACTTATTGACTGAAGTATTGATGAAACAACGTGTTAGCTGAATTCCTACTAACGTGCGAGCTGAAATGTGCCACGCATGCGCAGTGTGGGAGACTTCACACAGGAAATCGTTCAATAAACAAAGGTTACATTCACATGTTGATTTCGCGCACGCCCTTAGTCAAAATTGTGGCTAGTGGAAGACTTCATCGTTGGTCCAGACCTCCAGCAAAATGTAGCAATGTTTGACAAGAGGGAACCTTATTAGTTCAAAAATTATTGTCCTTTCACACGAGGTACCTTTTGTAAAATGTTACAACCATGCTACAATTTAGCAAGGGACCCTAGCTAAACTACTCTCGTGTGAAAGGGTCTTAAAGATGCTATAAATAAATGGTACTGGGGCCGATTTCACAAAAAGTTAAGATTGATCGTAACTGCAAATCCATCGCAGTTGCTTTGAAAAGAGTGATGCCACAATGCAAATCACTATGGTAATACTGATACCTCATCTTAAGATTAATCTTAGTGCTTTGTGAAATCGACCCCTGGAATGACAAAGGTTTGTATATCACCCTCAATTAAAAGAAATGCCTTTGTATTAAGTACCAGTTTAAAGATTCATATTTTATCTTGTTACCATTAAAGGTGAAGCATGGTAAGAGCTCCCAGGTAAGCTTGCTGGCCAGTTTGAACCTGGAAGATTTTGACCATTGACCCCTTGTAGGACAGCGACCTCCTCATTGAATGCCGGTGAGATGATGTCAAGATAATTATCAGCATTGATGTCAGCTACAAGGGGAGAAGCTGCAACGAGACTGTTGCTGATTTCTCTGGTCCACACCACATCCAAATCATAATGGCAGCTGCCAAAAATAAAGCAGAAAAACAATTTTATTATAATACAGTACCACTAGTAGAGTGTTTCCATTTTACATCTCTAAATTGATTAAATGTTGTGTTGTTAGTGTTTGGTGAACTTGATGAATTGGTTTGTTAGTACAATCTTTCTGTAAAATGTAACTTAGTACTAAAATGCACTTTTTGTCTTTAAGCTAATTTAATCATACATACAGGTATTTTCAACTCACACCTCTCTCTCCAGGACTTGCAAGTAGGATAGAGAGATGCAACAACAGTCAATCAAAGTGCTTGTTTCAGCCTGCATGGCTGCAAACATTCAACAATAAAACATAGTGGCTTGTCAGGGACTTTGAAAGGATAGATCTGTAGGCCTTCCAATTTTATGAAACATCAATGTAATTCTTTAGTGTGGCTCACATTTGCATTTTTTTTGTCTTTCATGTCCTTACATTTCAATAAAAAAATTATTTGGGATTGAACAAAAAAAAACTTAGCAGGATTTGAACCAACGACCTCCGGTTTAACTGACAGTACTTAGTACTTAGTGCAGGCTTCGAGGTACATGTACATGTATGAAGATATCGCACTGTAGGTTGGTACGCGCGTGGTCCAAATATGTGAGCAAGCAGACAAAATATATAAAAAGAATCAAGTATGTGTAGAATATACACAGTGGAGTGCGGTTAAAAAGCGGAATGCCTGCAAGCTACCTGTACAATGTAGATGGTGCCTTTCCTCAGTGCTGCCTTGAAGGCATTGAGTGTTGCGAAGTCACTAGGATCCTTCTGTAAAGAGTTCCACTCTTTTTAATGAACATGTATACCTTGGTTTTGGTATTTTAAATGAATACCTTTTTGGCCAACCTTTTATCCAAAAACCTGAAAAGGAGGTGGGATCGGTCCTGACCTTATGGTACCAATACATGCCTTTTGTGTGGTGATGGTTATTTTTCCCCTCTGTATTGCCATTGTCAAACACTTTTAACAAAATCATCTTTGCTTTATTTTAAGTGGCTTTACATGTACCTCACTGGATCGCTCACTTACCCACATGTACAAGAACCACATTGCCAACACAAGGCAAAAGTTGGAGCCTGCAATAGCATCCTCAAGAAGCTAGCCAACACCAACTGGCGGACTGATGCCAGAACAATCCAGACAACAGCCCTTGAGCTTTGCTTCTCTGCTGCGGAGTATGCATCACCAGTATGGAGTATACAGGTATCAGCCCATGCGTCCAAGATTGACCCAGCTCTAAATTTATCCTGCAGAGCAATCACTGGTTGCCTTTGGCTAACTAAAGTAGAAGACCTTTACATGTACCTGCTAAGCAGTTTTGCCCCACCACACATCAGAAGGTTGGTCTTGTCTCAGAAAAAAAAAGACAAACCTGACAGTGACAAACAAGACAACAATCCACTCCACCCACTCTTCCACCAACAGCCAGTGGGCAAGCGGCTCAAATCCAGACACAGCTTCCTGAACACTGCAGAGCCCCTTAATACCAGCCCTCACAACCAAAGGATGACCTTGTGGTCTAACTACCTCCAGACCACTCCACATAAACTCTCCCTCACCCCAAGGAATCCCTCACATCCTGCTCCAGCGAAACTTGGCCTTTTTGGCTAAGCCTCAACCGCCTTAGAACTGGTTACAGACGATGCAGAGTCCTAATGCAGAGGTTGGGGTTCGGAGACGATCGAACAGCATGTGACTGCGGCCAGGAACAGACAATGGAACACCTGCTAGTCTGCTCACTCCTGCCAGAGCTATGCACCCAAGATGACCTGGAAGCCGTGAACTACCACGCCAGAGCCTGTGTGGAGCACTGGACGGGACTTGTGTAGTGACCCGATTAGAAGAAGAAGCACACGTACATTGTACATGTACCTCACTTCTTTAAAAACAATTCATTTAAGAACAAGAAAGACCTTTTGTACTTACATGTAGAACACAAAACATTTCCAAAAATGTATTGATGCATAATCACAACAAAAAACTGTTATTATCTGGGATTCTGCTACTATCACACACACAAATTCTGCTATCACACACACACACACACAACCTGCAAATGACAACCTGCTGGCTCCGCTGGTACTCTGTTTACTGAGATGAGATGCACGCCTGACAAGCTGTACTCAAATCTGCTCTGTATTTGTTTGCTAATTTCTTTAGTTTTTTGCTTATTTTGTGTCCTCATTCTTATACTAACTGGATTTATTACTACACCTGGAATCTACTGGACTTTTTCTGTGCATCCTGGAGTCATCCGAGTTGTGAAATTAGTGATTTTCTGTTGGATTTTTTTTGTTCACTGTCTCAGCTGGAAAGTCTGCTGTACAAAGCTAACACACACATTGGTGGTTGCTTTGCTGTGCAGTAAGAACAATGTGGTCAGTTTCCTGTTTATATTCTCCCTGCTTGCTCGACCAATCTGCTGCAATGACTCATCTGTGGTCGGCTTTGTTCAACCAACATCAACTTTGTATGGTGCATGCATTCTGCCAAAGACACAGCTAGGAATCATCAAGCATCGAAAAAATCTGAAATGCCCTGTTTCCTACTACGACATCTCACCAGCCACTTTTCACTTGGAAATTGTGATCTTCGGTGACATTGCTGTAAATCCTGGTCATGAAATTGAAAATAACTCAAACTCAGTAAAAACTAGTCCGAACTCTGCAATTTCATACTCGCGTAACAAGCTTCTTAGTCTACGATATGCCCCATCCATATGTGCTACAACCCTGCCTTTGTGTGCTTTACAGAACATTGGACTTAAATGCCAGCAGTGTTTACCGCCCTACACGTCGCCGTAGAACAGTCCATGATACACCTACATTGTTGTAAACCTGAATTTATTCTTCCATCTGTTCTAGCATCAGTGTCTCCTGCAAAATCTCAACTCAGCCTTTGTGTTTTGAACACACAGTCCATTTGCAACAAGTATGATGATTTTGTTGATTTTGTTCTGCAAAAAAATCTGGATCTTGTCGCTGTTTCAGAATCATGGCTGACACCAGGTGACGACTTAACATGTTGTCAGTGTACCCCTGCTGGCTACTATTTTCAACACATCCCTAGACCTGTAAAGACTGGTGGAGGAGTTGCAATACTGTACAGCCTCACTCTATCTGTCTCTGTGAAAAGTAATGACGTCCATTACACAACTTTTGAATCTCTTCATGCTGAGATTTTCGGAAATTCTAAATCTGTTCGCCTTGTCATTGTGTACAGACCCGAAAAAGATTCCAACGGCAGACATGTGACTTTCTCAAGTTTTCTAAGAGAATTTGATTTTGGAAATCTCCTTCATCCATCTGACATCATCATCACTGGTGGCTTTAACATTCATGTTGATGACATCCATAACACCAATGCAAACCAATTTAAGCATTTGCTTCTGGCTTTTGGTGTCACCCAGCATGTCATGGAGCCGACTCATCATCTTGGCCATTGCCTTGTCATAACTCGTGATATCAACCACCCCCCCCACCTATTGTCTCAAACATTGTCACTCTACCTGGGTTATCAGACCATTATGCAGTTATGTGTAACTTGAGCCTGTGCAAGCCCAAAGTCGCAACCACCACTGTAAAGAAATGACAGTGGGAAAATTTTTAATTTTCCTGAAGTGTTCCAAGACACACATGTAGGAACTCACTTAGAAAAGCTAAAACTAGATCATGATTGCTTGGATTCCTATGTCAGCCAATACGAAAGTACTGTTCGTGACATCTTGGATAAACACGCGCCTTCGAAAACGAGATAAGTCAAGGTCCAAACTGAAGTTTCCTGGTTCAATGTTGATATTCGAACTGCAAGAAAGATTTGTCGTCCACTTGAGCGGAAAATGGAGGAAAAACAGCAAACTGGAATCACAACGACGGGAATATTGCAACCAATGTACTGTGGTCAGGAAATTGATCAACCAGGCAAAGATTACACTTTACTCATCCCAAGTGCATGAATCCTCAGGAGATCAAAAGAAGCTTTTCAAGATAATTGATAAGCTGTTGCTCAAACCCAAATCCCCTGTCCTCCCATCCGCCTACAATGATCAGGACCTGGCAAATGAATTCCAAAAATTCTTTGTCACCAAGATTTCAGACATCCGCTCATCATTTTCATCAGTCCCTTATGACGTGCTGCCGACAATGCCACATCTACACCCAGAGTGTAGACTTTCTGTGTTTGAGCCTGCCACTGTTACTGAGATTAAAAGAAGTATCATGAAATCTCCTTCAAAATGCTGTGAGCTGGATCCAGTGTCGACATCCATGATAAAACAAAACATTGATGTATTTGCCCCGTACATCACTAATCTTGTTAACGAATCTCTTACATGTAGCTCTGGTTGTTTCCCGAATAGCCTTAAAGTTTCCTACATCAGGCCGCTCATCAAGAAACTAAACCTGGACCTGGACAAGGAGGTATTCCAAAACTACGTACTGGTTGAGAACTTAAAATATCTTGGAAAAGTCATCAAACGAGTAGTTTCATCACGCATTAGCGATCACATTCATGCTTTCAACCTGTCCAACATGTTCCAGTCGGCATACAAGCCATTCCATGGGACAGAAGCTGCACTAGTTCGTGTGTGCAACAATATTCTTTCAGTAATGGACAATGGTAACCTTACAGCACTAGTCCTGTTAAACTTAAGTGCTGCCTTTGACACTGTTGATCACAACATCCTTCTCTCTCGGCTCCAGAATCATCTTGGCATACAGGACACAGCCCTGGCATGGTGCAAATCATATCTATTCAATAGAACTCAGCATGTGTGTATTGGCACTGCGGTATCAGATCCAGTTGTCCTGAATTACTCTGTGCGACAGGGGTCAGTACTGGGCCCTCAGTGGTTTACACTGTACACTTTACTGATTCGTGACATCATCCTGAAATTTAACCTGAATAACCATGTGTACGCAGACGACACTCAGCTACAGTGTATACATCACGTTTAAATCTACTCAAGAAAATGCCAATACCTTTATTGAAAGACTTGAGAAATGCATCCAAGAGATTCGGCGTTGGACCCAACAGAACTTCCTGAAGTTGAATGATGACAAAACAGAGTTCCTTCTATTTGGGTCACGTCAACAATTAACAAAGGTTTCAGTGCCATACATATCCATCGGTGATGCTCGGATAGCTCCCTCGTTGCAAGCTCGGAACTTGGGGGTTATTTTTGATTCATCAATGACACTTCAACCCAGATCAACTACATCGTGTGTTTCATCATTTCACATCAGGAATATTGGTAAGATACGCAAGAGTGCCACTGAAAAAGTCATTCATGCATTTGTTACTTCTCGTCTTGACCAACGGCAATGCTCTTCTCTACAGTCTTCCTAGCAACCAGATTTCCTGTCTTCAATGCCTCCTAAACACCGCAGCTCGCATCGTGACACTGTCTAAAAAATCATGTTCTATCACCCCCATTCTGAAACAACTTCACTGGCTCCCTATCTCTCAATGTATCATCTTCAAACTGATGCTCATTGTCCACAAAGCACTTAACGGCAAGGCTCCCCACTATATCTCTGAACTACTTAAAGTTTACACTCCGCCAAGGGATCTTCGATCCAGTACTATGCTTCTCCTCAAGGAACCCAAGTCTCAACACTCCTGGGGTGACAGGTCTTTTTCTGCAGCTGCGCCACGCATCTGGAACTCTCTACCACGTAATCTTAGATCTTGTCTTTGTACCACAAAATTCAAATCACTTCTCAAAACTTATCTTATATCACAGGTTTTCAAGGAATAATTTAGTTGTATCTGTTTCTTTTGTTTGTTTTTGGTTTACTGTGCCTTGAACACCCAGCAGGGTGGATATGTGTGCATAAAAAGTCTTTATTATTATTATTATTAATGACCACAGTCCCATTTATAGTTGGGACAACCCAATATTAACACTCAAGTTGGGACCAGTCCCAAGTAATAGTTGGCATGGTTGGTGCGATTGTCAAGTTGGGGCAGAACATAAAACATTAATTTTTCATTGCATCTACATGTTTGGTGTCAATTTCATTAAATTAATTCCATAATAAGCAATATCAACCAATGCAGACTATTCCTCGATTTCGTGGAAAAAGATTCTGCCAAGGTCAAAACATCAGCCATTTACTTAATTTTTCGTATTACAAAGTTTACATTCATACTTTTTACTACCAGAAAAAAATAAACACTAGCGTTAACATGGTTAAAGACTTCAGACGTCAAAATGTAACTAATTTGTGGATAAACTCTTTCCCACCTGAGGTGCATTGAATGTTGCTGGACTGATCATGCTCATGTGGGACTGAATTATTTGTTTACACGTACCACGCTCGTACTCCTAGAACTATATGAGGTTTGATCTGCTATCGTCTCTAGTGGAGATGATAGCGGATCGAACCTCATAGTTCTGGGAGTAGGTGCCGAAGTGAAGGCGTCGAAGTGACTGGTTACGATTAATTTTCTTAGGCAAGTCATATCTTGGACTGACATTCACTAACAACATGTCCTGGTCCAAACACATAAATAAAGCTATGGCCAGAGCCAACAGGATTCTGGGGTTAATTAGACGCAACCTAAGAGGCACCTCCGTTAAGTTAAAGGAAAAGGCGTATCTCACTTTGATGCGTCCTCACCTTGAATACTGCTGCTCCATATGGAACCCATATACAAAAAAGGACATCTCCAGGATCGAGAACATACAGCGGCAAGCAGCTAGATTCATTCTCAACAAATATCAGAGGTGTGAGAGTGTCTCCACAATGCTGCAAGAACTCACTGGATCAAAGACGGAAGAGATCCAATCTCCTTCTTACATGTACATTGCACAAGATCGTTGCAGTCAATCCTGACCTCTACCTCATTCCCATGGCTCCTTTATCCTTAAGGTCATACCACCCATACAAGTACCAACCCATTGTGTCTCGTATCCAGCTCTACAAGTATTCTTTCTTTCCTCG
>JAUELU010097853.1:0-12150 GCA_032357145.1 Evasterias troschelii
GACTATCACATGGCAAACGATGCACTATCACACGGCCGCCGTTTCTAGTAAAACTAAGACATATCATGTGCGCGCTCTAAACCAATGAAAAGGCAGAATATTTGTTAGGGGTGTTATAAAGAGAACAAGACAGTTGGGAGATTATTTTTGATGTTATTTTGTAGTCTTGGTTTTACATGGCCACAGACATTTTGCAAACACCCACTCACGAAAAGGTCAGGTACATTTTTCATTAAAGAGTTAACGAGCATCCTTGAGCTCCCATATAACCTTGCAAATTGACAAGCTTGTGAATACTTAAAAGGCTTAAGTGACACTCTCTTTAATTTGTCAATAATGTACAATGTGTTGACAAATTAAGTTGATTGCTTGTGTAGTCTCCACTAATGTCTTTTTAGAATTTACAAGCTTGTAAAAAGTTGTTTCATCATCATCATCCTTCGTCCTTGGACGGAATAGTAGAAGCAGCTTTGATGAAATGGTGCCAGGTTGCTTTATCCCTCATTAGTTGTGGGTTTCGTTTTGATTGAGATTTGTGTCTTTGGTGATGGTGTCTGGATAGCATATTTTCCTCCTGCCGCGATTTGAATGTCCGCCAGAAGGATTCCAGAAGATCAGGTGCGAAATGGGTTGTACGCAAACAGTGTCCAGCAAACTGTAGGCGTCTCTGCTTTACGGTTTCGGATAGTGGCGGTAGATTGCCATATACCTCCTTATTTGTAACATGGTCCCGCCAATGGATGTTTAGAAATCTACGCAGCAATTGAGTGTAACAACCGTTGATGCGATCGTTCATCTTTTGGGTTGTTGTCCATGTCTCGGCTCCATAGAGCAGGATGCTTTCAACGCAGGCCCTGAAGAACTTGATTTTGGTAGCTCTGTCGAGATCAGACTTCCAGATCTTATCTAATTTGTTACACGCTGACCATGCTTGCACTTTCCTGCATTTGAAATCTTGGAATGAGTCAGGTAGTGAAGAGCCAAGAAGTTGTTTAATAGACATTAAATTGCGCCGATGTGTGTAAAGCATGGTATACTTGCCTGATCACTTAGTGTAAGGGTAAAACAAAATAATATTCTTTATCGCCAATGCAAATTTAACATCTATTAAATTGTTTAGGGACCCACTGCTAAAATATAGGATTTGAACTGCCTTTAGCTACTGGGATAGCTTGGTGGTCTAGTGGTAAGACATCTGTTCTAGAGTGGCAAAGGTCATGGGTTTGAATCCCACACGAGTAATTATGCCTGTGGATTTTTTTTTTAGGGACTCCGGTGAAAGTTATGAGTTAACTGTGCTTAACACACATTTGTGTATGGATAAAACCAATTGATATTGCAAGGTTATGTGAAATGATTTGCAATACAGTACCTTTGAGACAATATATAATTTTTGTTTTGTTTTTCTGTGTTTTTTTTATAATGATTATGATAAATCTTTGTGTAAGTTGTTTCTTTTTTTCTTACTATGTTGGATTTGTGCCTTCCTTAAAAGTGAGTGAAAATACCGTTATTCTCCATGACAACACATTTATCAATGTGTGCATTGTCTGCCTTTGTTTAACCATTAGTATCAGAGTTACTATAATTTATTAATACTTATCCGTTATGATATTCACTCTACTTTAGTCTGTTTCGGGGTTGTTGTTTTTTTCGCCCTGGGAAAAGTCTGCAAAATTGTTAGGAATAAGACCTGAAAAGTCTATCTGAGACTACATCATCAGCACACTGTGCATGTAGGCCAGCCCTCAGCTCAGACCGAATAAAATTATCAAATTTTTTTCCAAGAGAAACTTTGCTTACACATCTAGCGCAGAAATTCGGTGCCTGCCCTGTAAGTGAAATAATGGTGATCGCAAGCGCAGAATTCGGAGACAAGTAGAGCCAACGAATTGGGCTGTGAAGTTATCAGCTAACTATGTTAGTCAATTTGTAATTACGAGTATCCTTGGCTTGTCAGTTTTCTTGGAAGAAGGTAAACCACTTAAACGAGACTAGAAGAATGGACAGTCAAGATCATGACATAAAACAACTTTACTTTGAAACCTTCAGTTTATTTACTAGAATACACAATATACAATGCGTTCATCTACTTCAGTATTCAATTCCCGGTTTACAATCTTACAATTTACACTGCTCAAACAAATATTTATTCATGAGCAAAATGCAGCCTGTCAAACTCTTACAATTTTTTTGATATAAAGAAACAAAAAATGATGACAGTGATCAAAGAGAGGTCAGGTGACAAAATATATCATTTAGAAGGCCATGTTTATATTTCAGGGCAGTGAGTCAACACAAATGAGTGTGACGCCGTTTAATGGCTCAGCCTAACCAGCATTTTGTTACCGATGGTCAACAATCTACCTTTGGTGCGCTTGCTGGCAGAGCAAGCAATCCTACGTTCAATGTGCCGGCTGTATGCAACCCATTCACAGTTCCCTAGCAACATATGAACGACAATTAGTACGCTTGTCTTATACTACAATCATCAATTTACCTCAAAAGAAGCGACACAAAGAAATTTGGCACTGACATTATCACAAAATTAGAGTGAAGTCTATTAAAAAAAGTAATTAAAAAAAAATACAGAAAGGAGGAATCAATTGTCCATTTATTCATACATCCAACCTTTTTGTAATGTTTTGTCCATTTGTCAGATAAGTACAAGATAAATGGAGATCATTTATTGTTCACATTTTTAGAAGTATGCCAATTCAATTTCCACTGGCAAATTGGTATAAAAACAAGAATTGATTGTTTGCATGTCATCATTTTAAACAAGTTTGTTATTATCAGTACTAATTTGCTTGGCCTACATGTACATTGATTGTATAGGGTCAACAACACTAATAATGAAAAGTTTTAAATTAATGATGGAGTGTGCTGTACTTGGCATGTTGAGCATGCATTACACACTTTACGGTTAGGTACACGTACATGTACATGTATCAGGCCTTGAAGTAACCAACAGCAATTTCTGTGGAGCCCTGTGCTATAGACTGTGCAAGTCTCGCGTGCATTCAAACTCCCGGGACCATAGTGGTCCCAACCATATGGAGTTTTACGTGGGCGAGATTTTGTTTCGTCAATTATTTTAGTTTAACATAGGTTATGACCTAGAAAAGTATACATGTTGTTGGGAATGTAATAGTATTTTGATAACAAAATATGAAAGTGAAACCAATTCAACAATATAATGAAGAAAACCCAAGAATTGAACTTGACTTTCCAGTTATTGCAAAAAATAAAGAATTTTGCTCGCCTCCGATCATACAACTTACGTAAACGCTTGTTTTGGATGCGAAACTATTATCGCCAGATGCTGTTTTTGCAAAGCAAACCCTTTTCATTGCAGTCTATGGTTGCTAAGGCGTCAGCATCCTCTTTAAACTGCAATACGGGTCCTTTTAAGACCCGTTTGACCTTCACGAATCTGTGTAAAGGGTTTCTAAAAAGTTAACATCACATAGGCATCCTTGTCCAAGAGTTTGAATTTTTTTTCAATAATAATATACACACTATTGTGATTTTGTTTTCCAAAGCTAAAACTTTTCATAAAATTGTAATGATTTATTTTTGTTGTTCAGATTTTGTCATGAGATATAATTTAAAACAAACATTTAATTTTAGAATTAAAATGTTCTTCATTTGACGTGTTTTCTCGTTCGGATACACGCGAGACTTGCACAGACTATTGCTTTGTTGCCCTTTGCGAAGTTCAGATACAAATAGACAGTTTCCTCATAGAGGCCCTTTACCAGAGGAACATTGCTGTGCCCGTGTAGTAGCAAAGTTCAGGGCCTGTTAAATAGTCCCAAAGTGTTCCTCAAACTCCTTCATGTTTATATCAATTTTAAGTGATATCGTCACGATTAAAGGCACTGGACACAGTTGGTAATTGTCAAAGACCAGTATTCTCACTTGGTGTATCCCAACATATGCATAAAATAACAAACCTGTGAAAATTTGGGCTAAATTGGTCATCGAAGTTGCAAGAAAATAATGAAAGAAAAAACACCCTTGTAGCACAAATTTGTGTGCTTTTAGATGCCTGAAAAAGGCTCCAGGCCTGAAGTCTTTTTCAGATTCAAATAATTTAGTGAGAAATTACTTCTTTCTCAAAAACTCTGTTACTACAGAGGGAGTCGTTTCTCACAACGTTTTATACTATCAACAGCTCTTCGTTGCTCATACCAAGTAAGTTTTTATGCTATTTTGAGTCATTACCAAACGTGTCCAGTGCCCTTAAGTGGATCCTAAGAATATGTTGTTTTGACAGCAAACTGTATTGTATTAGTTCATGATAGACGCCATCTTTATAGGCAACTTGGGGTTTTGGCTTTGAGCTGCGTCAAGCGTTCTATTTTATCTACGCAGCCCGATCGTTCACAGACCAATCATGCAAAGAATTTAATCAAACTTGTGCGCCACACGCGGTATATTTACGCACAAGGCAGACTTGTGCGTTAAAAAGTGATGTATTATTGCCTGTCTTTACACTGTGGAAACTGTGTATACAATGAAGACAAGTTTGTTCAGGATCTGTTTGCTTTCTAGAAACACCAGTTTCAATAATGATAATATTTCAACATGTATTTATTTTTCAGGAGACATGTTCAGAACAAAGTAATAGAAAGTTAGCCTTTACATAACAAATACTTGTTAGGTTACGTAAAACAAATTTAAAAACAAACCATCACAGCCATAGGGCCAATTGCAGCAAAATTATTTGCAACTTAGTAAAGTAGGGACAATTGCAAGAAAACTATGTGCAGCTTGGTAAAAACATGGTACAGCAGTTCAAATCTGTTTATTCTTTTTAATGATATTCATTTATTTCTGCCAAAAGTAGGTACTGCATTACTTGATCTAAAGTAGCTTACATTGTACTTGTAACACCCACAACAAATTCATTAAAAGCCATCTGTTGGCAAATACAGACATTGTACGTAACCAGACTAAAAATTATACATTCGACTTTACAGATAAAAATGCACATATATTTAATTATAAATACATCTCACAATACAACTACATATTTGTTGAAAATCAAACCTGGATATTTATACATTTTTATTTCAAATCGATAAGCCTGCTCCTGGCAGTATAATGTTGTGTTGTTGTTTTTATTTACAATACAATATAAACAATTCTGCTTTTTTTAAAACAAGGTTGGTCCTGCCTTTTTATTCAAATGCTAGACATAAATTCATGTATGCAGTTTTAGTTTATGGGAGGGTATACCTTTGGTAATTACTCCAAAAATTAATGACCATTAAAACTTACTTTGTTTAAGGGTGTTTGTAACATTGGTAAGAGTAAAAATATAAATGTTAACAGATTCACACATCAATGGTATAAAGATGGTCATGATGGGAAACTCCCTTTGAAACATTTTTGCTTTAAATGCTATAGTTTTTGAGTAATGAGTAAAACAATTAGTTTTGATCTCACAAGTCTAAACTCAACGTTTGAAAACAGTGAAAACACTTAAGGTTTTTCCCCCCAAAAAATTCTGGTGATTGCAATGACCGATTGAGCTTAAACTTTCACAGGTTTGTTGTTTCATGTATATGTTGGGATACACCAAGTGAGGATACTTGTCTTTGACATTTACCAAAAGTATAAACTTCCTTTAAGAGCACTGGAGAGCAGTTGATTGATAAAACCTTGTCATTGTTAGAAATGACACCCTTTGATGTATTGTAGTTCTAGAGAAAGGACATTTTTCACTCAAAAATTTGAATCTTAGAAAGGCTTCAAGCGTGAAGCCTTTCTCTGGGCATCTGAAAACACACAAGTTTATTTAACAAGGGTGGTTTTTTCTGTTCTTATTATCTTCTTGCAACTTTGATGAACAATTTTACCCAAATTCTTAGAGATTTGTTACTTAATGCATGTTGGGATACACCAAATGGGGATACTTGTCTTTGACAATTACCAAAAGTAATATTTAAAAGTGGGAATACACTGTACACAAAGACCACTAGATGTATGAATTATGTTTCCTGTTTTAGCATTTAAAGATGCTGGGTCTGATATTTGGCCCAATTTGACCCGAAAATATAGATTTAAATGTTTTGAGTATTTATTTTTATACATTCGAGAAAGTTAAAGGCCCTAAGCTTTCATTCAAAGTATTGCACAAAAAGAAATGCCAATGATAAAAATTAATTACTTTTGGGATATCAACATTATCATATGTCCATCAGCCATGTACAAACAATTTTGCATGTTATCTTGTTTTTTTGTGGCCCGTCCGTCCGTGGCATAGTCGCAAAAGTTTTTAGTATGTTTGGGGTTTTGAAACAGCATCATCCATTAAGATTCATTCAGAGAAAAAAAATACATACAAAATTGAAAAACTCTTTCAGCAAAAAAACAGGCCATGAAACTTTGAATGTATGCAAACGCAGTCCCATCGATTATTATTTTTTAATGACTTTGCGACTCTATGGATATAAATTCCTGCATGACAAGTTGGCAGTACATGTATGTGATAAATGGACTTAATATAAGTGTCATGCTCTGTTTGGTCTGCACTGTTGTCTATTGTATTGCTTTGCACCGTTCCAAGTCTTTTGTAATTCCTTTTGCATGGGAGATATATGCCTCCCATTTGTTTACATTCTAGTAGGGAAAGTGCTTTTGAGATAAATTATTATTTAATTCATTATTTAATCAATCTTCAAACAATCAGTTCACTATTTTCAGAAAACATTTTTTTCCACATAATTCCCACCTTAACAAGTTGCCATTTTGAGGAATTTAGAAGAACATGTGTGTACTGCTGTACGAATGTCCACAGCAGATTCTGGAATTTTTAAGAACAAGGTTTCACATTTATAGTTCCATGGCCTGATGTGATACAGGCCCATTCCTTTTGGAACGGTTGCCCCAGGAACACAAGCAAGACACTGTGGGAGCTTAGCGCGCCAGTTCAACACACTCCTGCAGTATTCTGTGGCAACACTTTAGTGTATGGGACTTAGTTTATTTCATAATGGAACTTGTCGGTACTTTTGCACTACTCTTGTAGGGCAGGCAGTTTTGTGGAATTTTGTGAAACACAAAGTAAGTAACCATCTCTGAATAAAAGAATAATACTGGTCAAAGAATGATTATACTAATTATGGTTGAACACAGAAAAATTGACTAGAGCAGGAGTTGAACCTGTTACCTTTGGATTAAAGGGTGTGTACAACATTGGTAAGATTGAAAATATAAATGTTCACAGATTTGCACATAAGTTACATGGTATAACGTTGGTCATGGTGGAAAACTTCCCTTGAAATAGTTTGAAATGCCATAGTTTTTAGGAAATGAGTAAAACAATATAGTTTTTATCCTGCAGGATAAAATTCCATGTTTGAAAAAAGTTAAAACACATAATGGGAATTTTCACTGTTTTCTCATGACTGAAAAGACCGACTGAGCTTTAACTTTCACAGGTTTAATATTTCATGTATATTTTAGATCACATCAAGTGTGGATACAGGTCTTTGACAATTACCATTGTCGTATACACCCTTTAATGTGCAGGTGCTCTACCAACTGAGATATCTAGCCATGATGTTGGCTGTCTCCCTATTTTGTTAATATATTTGTTTGGAAAGTCAAAATCCATTCAACCTGTAACTGTTGGTAGCCATGGATCACACCCAAGTTTAGGATACAATTACCTGGGAAGCGGCAGCAGAGGGATCGCTTAAGGGGATGCAACTTTTTAAATCTACACAGACAAAAGCCAAGAGGCTTATTTGTCTTTTGTTTCTCACAATTTCAATATGAAGTCTGGATGATGATTGAAGAAGTAAAAAGTTCAATTTGCTGAATTTTTCTAGAGTAAAAATAGTTTTGCAGTGTCATATGGTTCAAGGCAAGCTTGTGTATAAAACACATGTATCTCAATAGACTGTGCAAGTCTGGTGCATATTTGGACTTCCGGGACCAATTTGGTCCCAACCCAATTGAGTCTTACGTGTGTGAGATTCTGTTTCTTCAAATATACTTTAGTTAAAGGTTGTGTACAACATTGGTAATTGCCAAAGACCAGTATCCAAACTTGATGTGACCCAACATAAACATGAAATAACAAACCTGTGAAAGTTTAAGCTCAATCGGTCTTCGGAGTCATGAGAAAACAGTGAAAAACCTTTTATGTGTTTTAACTTCTTTTCAAGCATCAGAGTTTGTCCTGCAGGATAAAGACTATTTTTTTACTAATTTCCTAAAAACTATGGCATTTCAAGCAAAACTATTTCAAGGGAAGTTTCCACCATGACCATCTTTATACCCTGTAAGTTATGTGCAAATCTGTAAACATTTATATTTTCATTCTTACCAATGTTGTACACACCCTTTAAACACAGTTTATGGCTTTAAAAATTATATCATATTGTTGGGAAAGTGAAATGTAGCAACGAAATACATGAAAGTAAAATAAATTTAACAAACAAATAACGAAAAACTTGAGATTGAGAAGAAGACTTGGCCTTTGTTTCCACTTATTTGTTATTAACTAAGAATTTTGCCCAACTGGCATTCAACAGATGTAATTCTAGTCACCCAAACTGGGGCCTGAATGGCAAATAGGGTTTCTAAAAATATAAGCATCCTTGTCCCAAGTTGTTATTTTGTTTCAATGTTACTTTTTTACAAAATGTTTGTATAACATTAAAAACTGAAATTTTATTTTCAAGAATTTTGTAGAAATAGAATTTGAAAGAAAGATTTTATTTCACAGAAAAAGTTATTGTTCATTCAAAGTGTTTTCTTGTTTTCAATTTGCACGAAACTTGCACAGTCTATTGGCAAAGCCGACTTTTTTTCAAAATTGAAAATTTGCAATTTTTATTTTTTGACGATCATAAAAAAGGCTGTGCTATGTGTCTAACTACCGTAGTTTGACTGCTTTGATGATTTGATAATTAATTAAGCTTAGTCACTTAACAAGTCAGTTGTTTCAATAACTGCACTCTATCATTTGTTGGTAGTTTTCATTTAGACAGGGTAACCTGATCAGTAAAACAGTAAAAAGTTGAAACTCGACACTTTAATTTGTGTACATTAATATCATACTTACATGGATTCGATTGAGATTATGTAAGGGGCCATTCAGAAGAGTCAATGTTAACAACAATAAAAATCTTTAAAAATCTAAATTGTTTTGACCCACCAACCCAACCCAAATTTTAAATTTTAAATATTGATTGGCTTCATGATACAATCTATAAACTGAAGAACAAAGTAATGCCTAAAAATGGACCAGATATTTTAGATCATAGGTCTCCAACATGATTAGTTTTCACTGGCTTCTTCTGGCTTTGGCTTAAACAAACAACTTTGTAGTTTAATCAGGACAGGAATTAAATTGACGATCTTGGCCAACTGGGTACTTTTTATTTTTATTATTGATTGTTAATTTCTTTATTTTAATTTTTTTTTTAAATAATTGAATTTCAATTTTCAGTTATTTCTTTTGAACCACCTACCCACAATTTCAAGACAAACATACTATTTTTTATTGATATTTCTGAATGGCCCCGTAATCTTAAATTTCATAGTCTAGTTAGCAAGCACAAGAGTGTAAATATTTCAATTTTTGGGGGCAAACCTTTCCAATATTGACATCTCTGAAAGATTTGTGACAATAAATGTATATCTTTGTGGAAAGGGGGGGGGGGGGGTTGAGGAAACTAATCATGGTGCTCCCATTGTAAAAACTTTTATCAAAG
The DNA here is from genome assembly GCA_032357145.1 of Evasterias troschelii. Classification (NCBI taxonomy): domain Eukaryota; kingdom Metazoa; phylum Echinodermata; class Asteroidea; order Forcipulatida; family Asteriidae; genus Evasterias; species Evasterias troschelii. The sequence continues at coordinate 9,741 of JAUELU010097853.1, forward strand.
TTTTCCCCAACAGTGCTTGAATTGAAGTTATGTTCATGCGTAATTAACCGACATGATCAACATGTTCGGAAGGCCACCTGTTAAAGGCAAAGTGTACCTTTGGTGCTTGGAACAGTTCGATTGTTTTAATCCGATTTAAATGTAGATATTCAATAATGTTCACCTGTGAAAATTTAATTCCAAAAGGTGGTCACGTTTTTGAGATATCGCCGAAAATCGGGAGCGAATAATGTCTATGCAGGAATAACAATCCCTTATAGGAATACACAATCTGAGAAACAATTCTGACAGAAATGCTTCTCGGATTCAAATATTGGGGCATAAAAACTGATATATTTTTACATAAGCACATTACTTCAAAGTGAAATGTTTCTCAAAATGTATAATACTATCAAAAGCTGCTGTAGGCTTCTAAACAATTCGTTTTCAGTGCCAATAATTTTAAGAGTGATTACCAAACGTATACCATCCCTTTGATGTGAAAGTTTGAATTGAAACCTAACAAACTCTGCACTGACCTAATCTTGGAATGACCCGTGAAACTAAAAAGGGAACAACACACCTGTTACATGTCATTTAGGCTATTCAAGTATGCTAGTCAGTGGTAATAAGTCCCCCTGTTGAGCTGATGAGTGTGTTCATGGAGGTAGTTGGGATGAATCCTCTTGACCAAAGTCCTTGGTGATGACTCTTTAAGGAAATGACGTCACTCTCTGTTCAAAACCCTGAAGTAAAAAAGTTCACCTTCAAGACATCCCAGCGCTGTCGCCGTCAGAGTAGACAAGACGTCACGTTTAGAAAAAATGTGTGACTACTCAGCTCAGGACTCTGGCATTTCATCAAGTTTTGCTGACAACTGAAAAATGTTGACAATAAATTTCAAATAGATAATATTGGGTTTCCAGGATTTGTTATACTAATGTATAATTACTACTAGTGGATTAGTTAATTAATGACTGAAAAGTTGAAGGGTATTCGACATGCACTTGTGGTTCTTACACAAGTTGCATGTCCGATTTACCAAAAGAAATTTATTTAATAATTTTTGCTCTGGACAACTTTTTAGATATAATGTTGTTTAAAAAAGATTTTTTTAAAATGTAATCAGTTTTTGCAAATGCCATGGACAAGGCACAACACACATGTAACATACAACATCGTTTTGTACATGGCTGATGAACATGGCTAATGTTGAGATCCTGAAATAATTCCTTTTGTAGTTTTTAAATAATTGCCACTTATCGTTGGCAGATTTTTGTGTGTAATACATTAAATAGAATCTTATAACATTCTTTAAAATAGTTATGTAAAATTTTAATCTAAATATTCTGGTGAAATCGGCCAAAAATTAGACATAGCATTCTTAATAGTTCCTTGAACAAGTAGTTAAGTTTCCAAATCTTTCCTTCTCCTAAAGTCGACATTGCTTTTGAAGCGTACACCCAGGATATCGGTAAAAAGGTACTTTGTATCGACCATTAAAAAATGATATGGGTTATAACTATACTGAAAAGACTCCCTTTATTAAATATTATTTTTTTATTTTTTCGCATGATGAACACTCACTAATCTTATTAGTGTATGTTCGCCATTGCCTTTGTATCCCCTTCATACATGTCAAATTCTGGCAGGTATTCCCTGCGGATACATGTAGCAGTATTGGGCTTGGACATAATAAGGGTTTTTTAAAGAACCAAACCAAAGTCTTAAGTGCAAACCCAACCCCTTACATTCCCAGCCCCTTTCTATTTTCCTACAGGCATTCTCTGTTTTACTCAAGTTTGCCAGTAATTGCTTAAGCACAATAACAACGTGATTACTTAATCAGACAGACAATAGCCTCTGTGATTAGACATATCCCGCAGGGTTTTTAACCACTTTAGGAAGCTTTAGACTTGGAAACAAAGATCGTCTTTAAGTGCAGTCTATTCTCTCGGTTGTATTACTCACTGTCTGGCTATGGTAACTTTTTCCGTCAAGAGCAAACTAATAAAGTGGTACCTTTAGTTGTCAGGACAGGTAAAGAGTGCACTGTTATAGTCTCATAGAAATTTGCAAAAAGCTCTGATATAATTTTTTTAGCAGTGAAGTAATATAGTGTACACCTGCAAGTCAGGTTAATTTTGTACTTTTTTTTGTGAAACCTTTTTTTGCCTAGCATGCTCAAAGTACTGTTCCCCCCATGTTAATTGTGTCCGAATGATAAAATAATAAATAATATAATAATAATGAGCACTTGTAAAACGTCGGTATCCGTCAGGTTTGACGCTCATGGCGCATAAACAATAATAAACAGTAATCAATTATTCAGGGAAACGGGTACTGAAAAAATTAGTTTTTAGTGAAGATTTGAATGTTGACAGGAATTCTAATTGGCGCAAGTGTTGAGGAAGATTTTTCCATAGTTCAT
>JAUELU010097964.1:0-12136 GCA_032357145.1 Evasterias troschelii
TTTTGACCCACCCACCCACAATTTCGAAAAAAAAAATCGAAATTTTTAAACATTGACTATTATGAATGGCCCCTAATTCATTAATTCTTCCCTATTTAAGGTATGCGATATTTTCATGGGGATACTATACTTCTCAATGTAACAAGCTTTATCTTGCTACAAAAGAAAGCTATTTCGTATTACTACAAAAGTCTTTCACATACGGCCCCATTATTTGCTGAAGTTAAAATGATTAAATTCGATGATCTGTATCGTCTAAACTGGGTACATTAATTTTATGTTGAAATATAAGTTGGCCTGCTGCCGACAACTTCAATAATATACTTTCTTTGGCATCGTCTTTGCACTGCCATGCCACTAGTAGTAGAGCATTGAAGGGTGATTTATAGTAGTGTAAGCTAATGCTGCCGAACCTCACTTCATAGTCTCGGGCAGTCAACGTGGAATTGCATATTGGAACAGTCTCAATATGAACTTCAAGCTGTTTGTCTCATTATATACATTTAAAAGAAAACTAAAACACCATCTGTCTGTCTCAATTTTCATGTGTAATGAATTTATTATATCAACCTTCATTTAAATATCCTGTAGGCCTACTCTGTTTACTTTCGGTTATTGTATTTATGTATTTTGTAGTTTTGTCTGTCCATGTTCAATGTTCTCTGTCCAGTAGGGAAAAAACTCAAAAGCACCGAGCTTCTCTCTTTCCCTACACGCTGACAGGATAGGCTACATTGAACATATTCTTTTTGTACAAGTCAACGTAACATCATATATTAAATGTGTATTAATTCTGAACAGTAAATGTATGTAGGCTTACCTATATTCTGTTAGTGTGAAATAAATGACGATCAATCAATCAACGTCATAGCCCGAGTTTTGCCAATCAAGGCTGGAAAACTGCGGGAATTAGCCATAAATGCAAATCCAAAACAGATAGGCCTTGCCACAGTGTGAAACGTGTTACACAAAAGGCCTATTCAATAATAGTGTTGAATTTATTTGAATCAAGCAACCAATGAAGGGATAGTTTTTGTGTGTGAAAGTTTGCAGAAATGTTGAATTTGGTCACAATCTGTTAACACAATTGAATTTTTTGCTAACGTTCGGCCGTCGCAGTTTGTTTGACTAGTAAAAAGGTCACTTGCTATAAAGAATCGATTTGTCAACAATCGATATCAGACAGGGTTGATACATTCAAAATTATTAATAATTGACATTGGAAATATTACCTGATATGAAATAAGCTATAATATTCATGGTTGGAATTTCGATTTTCGCATGTCAATTGATGTTAAATTTTAGCGTTGCCCCATTTGTCGATCGACTCATCGTTTGGTAATAAATCGATGACTGTCATTTTACACGAACGGTGCCCGTTCTACCATATCAAGCATGACATAAGGCATTGACCGTGTCTATGGCGGTGCTTCCAATATAAATCACATCATTTAATGGTAAACGATTCATCCTCAAATACTACTACCTCATAGTAGAGTGCATACATCAACTAAAGGGAAGGTATACGTTTGGTAATCACTCTCAATGTTACACCGATAAGCATTTTGAAAACCATTTCACTTTCGACAAAATATATATGTGGTTATAGTTTAATATCAGTTTTTAGCCACCAAAATTTGAATCTGAGCAAAGTTACTGTCGATACGTTTCTTCTCAGATTGTGGTAAGCCTGTAACACGGATTTTTTCTTCCTGTGTGGACATTATCCACTCGAGATTTTCAGCGATATCTCAAAAACGCGATCCCCTTTTGAAACGAAATGTTCTCATTTTAGTTCTATTGTATAGTCCTATGTAGGATTGAAACAATCAAACATTTCCAAAAACGAAACGTCCACCTTCCCTTTGAAGTTACATCACACATTTTATTTTACGAAAAACAAACGAACTTTTCCATGAATATTCATATTCCTAGACGTCAAATTAGTGAGGGAAACTCCCTACTGGTAAAGCTCTATAACGATTGCACTAATTGACGTTCTTATAAAGAACAATATTTTTATACAGAAAGGTGTAGGTATTATCACATTACCGAATACTACGTCATAACGAATGTTTTCTCCCGTTTCAACTTCTTAAAAAGACAACCGGTCGGTGATTTATCTATATTTAATTATTGTGGGTTATTGCTGTGGCGTAACTCGGGCTCCCCCTTTGATGTTCGCCCCGGATGCCACCCATTTGAAACCCGGACTTTTGACATTACGATGAAGCAGTTAGTAATAATTTTATAAGCTTTCAATTTGATAATTTCAATCGTTAAACACTCTTTTTTACGAAAGCCCATTAGCGCCACAAAAAAAAAAAAAAAAATCAAATCCGTTATTACGGATTCGAATCCGTTATTACGGATTCACTCAAGGATCGCTCGATGGCGCTATTTGCGTTGGAGAGTAATGGTTTATTATCTTTTGAACATCTTTCCTTCCATGTTCATTTCAATTCACTTCATAACAAACGCTTTTTATATGATAGTGGGGGATAGGTCCGGCCTTTCTTAAACCCGTGTTTTTTCCGTAAAGACACAAAGTTATTAAAATGTCAACGGTTAGAACTGTGTATTTGTAAACATGCACTTCAACTTAGTTCAATATTATGCTGTAGTAGTGGTTCATTGTGTGTACAATGGTTGCGGTGACTCGATTTGCAGTTACTTTAAACAAAAATAATGAAACATAAAATTATAAACACGTCGTCCTTTTGGCTTAATAAAAGTTACTAGGCCGAATAAACCATTACTGTCCAACGCAAATAACGCCATCGAGGGATCCTCGAGTGAATCCATAGTAATAACGGATTGCGAATCCGTAATAACGGATTGGGAATCCGTATTGCGAATCCGTAATAACGGATTGCGAATCCGTAATAACGGATTGCTAATCCGTAATAACGGATTGCGAATCCGTGATAACGGATTTGATTTTTATTTCTTTGTGGCGCTAACGGGTTTTCGTACTTTTTCAATTTACACGCAGGCATTGTACTTTTTGACACATACGACAGGAGCATGGTAAAAGAGTGCTTAAAGAAATGTAAACCGTTTTAATCGGACAGAAGTTCACCCTAGAAAGAAAATGTGCTCCCCTATTGCCCCACTCCCCCTAAAATTTTACTCTAGTTTCGGTACTCTATTCTGTGGCAATATAAATGAGTAGATAATTTCCTGTTTTAGATTCAACAGTTATCATAAAAATAACAGTTATTTTCCACAAACAGATCTTCCTCAGTCGCTTCATGACGAGTCAGGCTGTTCAGCTGACACACCAACTTTCCTTGGCCTTGCTTCATCAGCAGATTGAAGGAGCGGCAGCGGGGCTCTGATCGGCACGCCTTCCCGCAAGACACCACACCACCAGCCCATAGCTCCTTCATGGTGTGACCGACTAGGCACTGGTGCTCAACGCGACCATCATGACCGGTCTGAAGGCAGAATACTGGGGCAACTTTGTAGGCAATAGTCGGCAAATTGTCCGGACCAATGGTCGCCGTGTTGACAGTGCTTACCATACCCACAGTGCCCGTGTTGACAAGGTCACTTTCCATCGTCTCAGTTGATAGGACTTGACCATCAGTGACTGAAGTCTCAAACTTTCCGGGGCCAGCGGTACTACTATTAATGGCCGTGTTGTCATGATTTACAGTCGCCACACTCTCACCCTCAGCAGTGGTCGTTTGGTCGGCATGGTCGGTAGGATCAATACTGTTTGCTGGAACTTGGCCAGTAGTCGCCGTAGCTGTGACAGTGGCTACAAAGTTGTCGACACTCGAGTTTTCGAAGCCTTGTTTAGTGGTCATCCCGTTTCGTTCAGTAACCATGCTGCCATTTCCAGTAGTTGCCTCTCTGTCATTGTTAGCAAACGACCCATTGATACGGCCAGTTGTCGCCATCTTGTCGTGGTCAGTGAACAACGCATAGCTGGGGCCAGTAGTCGTTATGTTCGCCATAGTCAGAGGGCGTTTACAGGCCACAAATCTTCTGTTAGTGCAATCCTGGGATCTCCACTTACCCGAATTGATGTTACCGAAAACTGCGCACTTCTCGTTAGTGAAACTTGACTCGTGATTCTTCCACCAATTCCGGTAATTGTCATTTGTATGACAATTCCACCGACCTAGACCATCAACTAGTTCCATGTACCGACAATCAATCCAGAGTCCATAAATTGGGTTCGGGCCATGGACTTGTAGGAATAAGTTCCAGATGAACTCGTTTTCGGACGGTGAAACCGGTACAACCAGGCTGGCCTCTAAGCCAATACAAATGTCTTTTGCTTCAAGCCATGTTCTTCGTGTAGTTGATGTTACTACCAAGTAGGATGAGGTACCATTTTGAGACCATTCAGTTTCGCTTTGATCAGCAGCAAGACCAGACGCAACGATACAGATGGAAATTACCATTTTACACACAACCTCCATCGTGAATTAATCACAATTTCCTCCAATACAGGTGTCACTGTTTTGCTAAAGTCAATCAAAATAAGAAGCAATTCAGAATAGATTTTGGAATTATGGTGTAAATCTTCGCACTCAACTGCGAAGAGCAATGGATGTACTTTGGTCTCGAGTACAAATAACACGCCCATCCAAGCAGCAACCAAGTGAAATGCATAAGCTGTATGCTTGCTTTGGCAGCAAACAGTAATTTTGTGGTTTCCATGGTAATCTGTAAACATTAAGCCAAATGCATCGACGTCATCACGCCGCCATGATGAAACAATGTAAACGCTGTACGCGCGTTGCACAGGATGGGCCAGAGCAACCTCTTTTAACTTCTAACCGAGCGCGCCCTCTCAAAAAAGGTCAATTAAGGTCTATTTCTGGAGGCAGTAATGATTTTGCACAAAAACCAATAATTTGTTGTTAGTGTAAAGTCATTGTTGGTTCGTACTCCAGGCAAGGCCACCACAATCGATGCATTAAAGACATGCGTAGAAACTACCAGGATTGTTTTAACTAAAAGCAGTTATTGACAACATGATTGAGGAGATATTTGACACAAAATTACCCTAATGCATATTCAGATGGTTTGCTTTTCACTCAATTTTAGAGTGACGTTCTTGGCCAATTTGTCAAGCTTAGCAGCCAATCGATTTCAAACACGCTGAAATGTAACTAACATAACAATTTTTTTTTAATATTTGGAGTAGTCTCAAGAGTAGCCTAACACATGACACATTACACTTAAAATGTTACCATCCACAGTGGTAACTGAATTTACAAAAGGGATAAACTGCATCACCGCGAGACAAGATTTGTCAAACAACCACATGGTTTTGTTTTTCATTCTACTTTTGGATGGAGCATGCAGCTCCTTTAAAAATAGTGATTTAAAAAAAATCGAAAGTCTTTAGTAAGTTAAGTGTTATTGTAGATATTGTTAGGCTTTTATAATTACATGTTGAACCTCTGAAGGTCTTCAGGATTGACTCTGTAATGGGTTCGAGGGGAGGCTTTCTCTTCATTGTAAATGAGATCGAGGCTGACGGGGAAGGAAGTCTAGTTTTTGTATAAACAGTTAAAATGTTAGGTGTTACCACTTGAGAATAATAGGGCGTTGTGTGCCAAAAAGAAGGGTGTAAGGCTCTACGCACTTCTTCCAGGCACACAAAGTACTTTGTCCAGTAGCCTAACAAAATGCCGTAAGAAATGAAATTATTGTTTTAAAAAATTTGCACAAATTACCCAGAGTGAAATGTTTTCCCATTACCATGCATAATTTAACCCTCTACGATGACTAATGAATATCAGAAACCAATCAAACGTTCAACTTGGTTACCTTGAAGCACAATTTTACTCATTAATTGCTTACGCCCCTTTTCCGGTAATTTTTCGTCACTTCCTTCTTTCAAGCACACGACGAGGGAACCAAACGAATATTGTTAGCTCAGTATTTATACCCTTTATTCTGTTATTTATTTATTTACTAATATTCACAATTAGTGTTATATTTATTGAGGGGGGGGGGGGGTCTTCGTCTATTGACCTAAACCAATTAAAGTGTTTTGATAAAGAATCCATAAGCCTTCGAAAATCCACCACATATAATTTAATTTTATCATGCACATTGCCGTTATTATGATCAACAAGCATTCACAGCGGCTACACCACAGACTTGGTTCCAAGTCTGCGCTAGTGATGTTAGTTAGCTACCCGATAGCCAATACAATATTGCTTAAATAGCACCCTCTTGTGGATTGACAGCTGTCTTTAATGTACAATCACAGTTATTAGGGCGCGTGATAGGTAATCTGTGGGGGTGTTTTGCGTGGCTGATGCAGAAAAATAACCACAATCTCAGACTTGAAATCAAGTCTAGCTGCACCAGCATTCTAGGACAAGGACCCGGCGCACACCCAAGACTTATATCACACCAATTCCGCTACAAACTAACTTCACTCGTGATAAAGTGGTGTTTGAAGCTTTGCATGGTGTGGAAAAGAGAAGTAAACTCAAATAAGTCAAATCTGTTGTCACCGGCTGAGTTTGATGTGGTATAATATAAAAAAACAAAACAATAATACTTGGTTTTTATACAGAGGATATTGTCACACCCCGAGCCGTTCCCCGACGTCCTCGGTGGCCATGACGTTCGGCAGTTGTCCTCACAGAATAAGATTGCAAAGATGAATCAAGTTTATATTTACAAGAATGCACACATTTATTTACGCTAACATGAGTTTAAAGTTTCACAAAAATAATAAACAGAACGCTACGCTCTTAGTAGTAACCTAAAAATCGGTGTTTCCGGTTTACAGTAGTCTTAGCCTTTTGTCAAGGCCATCGTGGCTTGGACAGCTTTGTATTAAGCAGCGGAGCGACTGGAAATGGATACCAAGCGCGCGAGCCGAATGGCGGAGCCACGAGGGCTTTTTCCAACATGTTTGCGGGTTTTTTAATGACATATTTATGAAGTATGAAACGTGCATTATGCGCTTCTGATTAGTTTGGATTTTTGCTACCGTTTGGGTAGCAAAAGTCGAGATTATAAAGAAACACATAAGAAACAGCAAACAAATTGGGCCCTCGTGGCTTCGTCACTCGCGTGCGTGGTCTCACATTTCAGTCGCTTGGGATCGCGGCTCTACAAAGCTGTTCAAGCCACGAAGGCCTTGACAAAAGGCTACAGTAGTCTCTCTCTCTCTCTCTCTCTCATCACTCTCTTCCTTCATTAATCTCTAAATCGTTCTAAACCAGTCCCGTCTGAGTTGATGGCCCTTGGGTCTTGCTGTGCCTCGCCGCAAGTCACCCCTCCAACATATAGCACATCAACTTCATAGTGTGTTTGAACCCTTCCTGGAAAACCCTGATCATCAAGTAAACCCAAACGTACATTTAAACTGAGGTTAAATAGCTCAGCAGATTCATAGTTATAACAATACTTCATATAAATCACACGTTGTTTAAAGGCAGTGGACACTATTGGTAATTAATACTCAAAATAACTTTTAGCATAAAAACTTACTTGGTAATGAGCAGTAGAGAGCTGTTGATAGTATAAAACATTGTGAGAAACGTCTCCCTCTGAAGTAATGTAGTCTTTAAGAAATAAGTTATTTTCCACGAATTTGATTTCCAGACCTCAGAATTATATTTTGAGGTCCCGAAATCAAGCATCTGAAAGCACACAACTTTGTGTGACAAGGGTGATTTTTTCTTCCATTATTATCTCGCAACTTCGACGACCAATTGAGTTCAAGTTTTCACAGGTTTGTTATTTTGTGCATATGTTGAGATACACCAAGTGAGAAGACTGGTCTTTGACAATTACCAACAGTGTCCAGTGGCTTTAAATTTCTCATCTCTTACGCATCCTTGTGAGGCAAACAATAAACTTCCAAACTCTAGTGAAAATTGACTCCACTATTACAAAAGCAAACTCAATCGTAATCTTATAACAACAGTCTTCTTGAAAGAAAGCACAGGTCGTTCTGACAATCTTGGTTTTACGTTTTACTGTCTGGCGAGTCTCGTAAGCAATTCTTTGTATCAGACGCCCTTACAATTCTCAAATCTTAGCGACGAAAAACTTGTATAAAAGACTTAAGAGTTTTCAATAACTCTCCATGATGTAACTTAGTTTCAATGAGTTCTGAATAACTCAGTATCAAAATTGTTGAGGCTGACAGACGGTCTTCTCCTCGGGAATCTCAGACTAGAAATTTACTCCACGCACAATTAGCCTAAAAATAACCACGACCAATTCTCGTGACTATTCCACTTTCCAAAATACTATACAAAAGAACCATCGTTACGATTCCATATTGACCAATCACAGCCTTTATATCTCTGAAGAGTGTTGGTAGCCTTGTACCCAACAAAACAAAGGAAATGTCTCGTCACGTAAGCCACTTTGGCCATCACCCTTTAAATTCTTGTTACTCTCAGATAAGAATTATTTACATTTTGGAAACTGAGGAAAATTAGGAAACTTAGTGATTCTTTACAAATTCACATACCTCTTTGACAGATGAATAGGCAATGAAAGTAAGATCGAATCGTTGAAACGGTAAGATGGCCTTTGTGTCATTCATGGCGAACATTGAATGTAGGTCGAGCGAACATACTACAATGTGACCACGTTTTCTAATATTCTAAAAATGAAGTGTAAACATAGAACCACATTTGAATTGAATTGCATTGTAAATATAATTATTTACAACTACTTATAGTTAAAAATTACCCTTTTAAAATTGTCCAACAAGGCAATGGCTGCCCATTAACCACTCACGAAAAATGTGGATGATATAGTTGAGTGAAATTGCACTTAGTGGTGACAAATTGTGGAGCTTGACTGATGCATTTTTTAAAATAATAATATGCTTTAAACTTCAAATTACGGGTAAATTTTATTATCATCCCCGTTTATCTGGCGCGCATATACTTGAATTATTCCTAAATTTTTTGCAACTCCATGCCCAAAACTATCCCCAAAAATGTGCAACCTTTCTAAAAAAAAAATGTATCGCCCCTGAATTTCTCCCCCATTGTGCACTCCTTTAGGCCAAGTTGTTTTTATAAACCAAGGTTGAGTTTGGAGCCTCCTAACCTTTAATCCCTGTTCACTCATCGAGGACCCTGAATCGGTCAAATCAATTTATCTGTTGGCTTATTGGGAAACCCGCCTTTGAAGTTGTATTTGAAAGAAAGAAAAAGGAAAACATAAGATCCATGCTTGCTGACGATTCAGGCAATTTTTTGTATTTCTAAGAGCGATGTCAAACAATTCAATTTTCAAAGAGGCCAAACCTTTTATAGGTATTTTGATTATATTTAAAGCTACCCCCTGCTTTTGAGAAGAAAAAATAGAAACGAGTAAAACTGAAAACAAGTTAATTGCTAAAAGTATTTATGCCTAAATTGTTAAAATTACATAATAGTATAATTTATGTCTTTTACCGCCAATGTTTACAATTGTGTCACTGATGTAATACGAAGTATAGGCCTTTATGCAAAGAATGGATCTGGCAGCACTACAATAGGTACAAGTACAATGGAAATGTGTGTTCTTTTATGACAAGAGAAACAGCGGACCACACTGAAGATTAAGTTCATTTAATTTCAACCTTCGTCAATTTACCTTTTCATAAGAATGGTTTTACTGCGCTGGTCCCTTGAATATTGTCTTTATTCTAAATTTAAATTACATTCCCAGTCACGTGTGTGCACTCCCCGGTGATGCTTTAACACAATGCGAAAACAGAAAATCATCCCTGATCTTCAATTTGATTTCCCTGGTGTCCCATTTGAGTTTCAAAATTAAGTTGAAGATCATCTGAGGTCGAATTCAGTTTTGCGATGGATTCATTTCCCCCCCCCAAAAAAAAAAAAAAAAAATATAATAATAATAGTTTTCGTAAGAAAATGGGACACAAATTGCAAGTCTCTAACCTCGTGTTAAAAAACGATATAAAATGCTTTGCATTGATACCCTTCCAGTGTGAATAATGTCAACATCCTGAAAAATCCAGTGAAGTCACTTTTCAAGGGTTTGTACATTTTTTGCACAGTAAACTGTTCAGTTCATGCAGTTTGATGATATTCAACGAAAACACCAAGGAAAATGTCTTAATGTCAGGCGCAAATTTTCCTCTCTGGATTATATTTGATGTTGATATCCAATGATGTCATGTTTGAAGTTTCGCTCTGAAAGTGTGTCAAATCATGAATGGCAATGTTCACTATTTTAAAGTGAGATTAAGACTTGTAATTACTCCCTAATAATCAGAAAGGAACCGTCCTTTCCATTGGAAAGTTAGTGCACCACAAAATTAATTCTGAACAAGCAGCCCCTCTTTAAAGGTAGACTTGTGGACAAGTCGTTAAATGTCCGTCGCGGTGATAGCGGAACGGCTTTCTCGCGATATCACGCGAGAGAACTGCTCTGAGCGAGATTACTGCTCTCAGGACTGGTCACGGTCGGCAGCCAGCAACTTCGTGCGAGAGCAGTGATCTCGCGAGAGCATTCTTTATTACGCTACAGCACCACACGACTCGACCCACCGCGACCATTATTAACGACTTGTCAGCAAGTCTACTTTAAAGGCAATGACGGACCACCATTACAGTTACGATTTTAGCGCACTATTTTTGGAGAGTTTCACAAAATGGTAAAGTCAACCCTTCATGTTTTCTGTACTTGGAGATAATTTACTGTTGGTAATGACAAGGCCCATAACGTCGCCAAATAAAAGGGGAAATCCCCTTAAAATCAGAAAAGAAAAAGAAAAGAAAAAAAATAAATAAAAAAATGCGTACCAAAAAAATTTGCGTAAAAATGGACTAAATGACTTGAATTGTGCCCTCATTAAAATCAAAAATATCAAAAGATCAAAAATATTGTTTTACTAATTTCTCAAAAACTGTAGGCCCTACCCATCCTAGCAAAAATATTTGGAAGGGAGTTTCCCACCATGACTATCTTTATACCATGTAAGTTATGCGTGAATATGTTAACATTTACATTTTTTACTCTTAGCAATGATACAAATAATTATAACCATCAAAAATGACACGGGAGAATTTAATTATCTAAAAGATAAACCACACAAACACCCCTCCCACTACATTTTATGCTTAATTATTGAAAGCTGAAAAGGGAACTAGTACCGGATGTATTAGTGTGTCACCTGAGTGACAGAAGGCCATTTTCTCATTTGACTTTTATTTATGTGTTCCTTCTTTAGTTATATTCATCAAACCATTGACTGAATTAAGATATCAACCGGTCGATTTAAATTGAAGTTCTTAAACTAACAAAGCTGGTACCCTGACTGAAAAAATAATTTGCACAACCGACAGTTCGTACGTGCATGCAAGAGCAAACACAGGCTCTTGTGTATAAAGCAGTGTTATGTTTCCCTGTTTGTTACGATTCCTTTCACTAGATTGACCTCAACGAATACGACGTTACAATTTATATTTTAGGATGGGATAGGCCGAACACAATTATGTTGGAATTCGATTTTGTCGGTCTTTGTTTATAAAATAGAAGAAAACTGTTTTCTAAGAGACAAAGCAGGCCATTTTATATGAATTAGATTTTGCAAATATATGCCTATAGAACTCTGTAAGATAAGTCAAATTAGCTTTAATACTGACCCAGTAATCAAATATGTTGCTGTAAAATTAAAAATAATTTTAACAAAAGCTGTGATTGTAGTTTTGCGCTGTAATTTAAAATTGTGTGTTAATTCGAGAGCGAGGTGAACTTTTACACAAGAAGGACAAAAGACTGGGTAAATTTCGCGCAGGTATTACAATATTGTGACCCGTTAATTGGTGCACAAGTTCTTTTTCGCACACGTTGGACCAAAGTGGTCCTAAATAATGCTCGAAAACTAGTGAGGCTTGCACGGTTATATTATGAGGTCAAACCAATATAATGAAGAAATAGATGTGCTCACGACACGATGAATCACAACTAATTAAACGGGGACAACGTGAAATAGTTCGTGTGTAATACAAATGTAGAGACACGGGAAGGAGGCCGGTCCTCTAATTAAAAAGGACGATGATTCACCAAAAGGTTTCCGGTTTTGTAAAAAATTAAGAATTTTGTGCTCGCCTCCGATCATAAAACTTACGTAAACGCTTGTTTTGGATGCGCAATTATAATT